>BJCM01226960.1:0-16870 GCA_018326385.1 Flaveria bidentis
ATATCTATATATGTATCTGCGTCTGCGCCTGTATCTGTATCTGTATCTATATCTCTCTTTCTCTCTCTCTCTCTCTCTCTCTATATATATATATATATATAAAGTATCTAATAAAATAAGTTTTTTTTATCACTTGTCATTCTTTTGTCCCACTTTCTTGTCACTTGTCTTTTTTTTAAACATTCACATATTATTTTATTCTTCAAAATGATATTATAAAATTTTAAATATACTCATACAAAAGTTTCTCTATTATTAAAAATGGATTTTATTAATCGCCAATTTTTTCTCTAATTTTTTTTTTTTTAAAATCAAGCTATATTTTCTAAAAACAGATTTTATTAAGAAAATTAGAAATCACATATTTGAATTAAAATCTAAATAATAAAAAACAAAAAAATTATATAATATTAAATTTTCTAAAAAACTCAACCCCTTTTAAACAAAATATTTTTAAACGTTTTGGTTTTTTAAAAAAATTATAAAAAGATGAACTTTTATACAAACAATCTTATTAAAACAACCAAAATAATTACAAATCAATTTACTTTTAAAATAAAACTATTTTTATAAAAAATCTTAAATTGAATGTTTATAAATAAAACAATTTAAATAAGAGAGTTAAAAAAATATAATTGTTTGTTTCTTCCACTATTGAATATATATAATTTTAATTATATTTTATATTAAAATGTTATACTGTAACTACTCGTGTTTAATACTAACTATAATTCATTCTGTTAATAAGCCCTCATCACAAAAAAAATATACGTGAAACAATTATAAGCCTCATCATACTAATTTTCTCACTTACCTATATTATTAATAACAATATTAAATAATATTACTCATATTATTTTTAAATTAAATATATATAATTAAAAAAAATAAAAATCATATTTTTTTATAAAACAAAAGTTTAAGAAAAATACATTATTGTTTATTTAATTAAAATAACTATTTATACATAATTATAAACATACTTACGATTTTATAATACATAATTTTTTACTACTAATTATTTATTATTTTATTTATTCAATTTGTGTTATATATACGCACAACCGAATCACACAACCGAATCACACAACCGAATCACACAACCGAATCACACAACCGAATCACACAACCGAATCACACAACCGAATCACACAACCGAACAAAACAATTGGAGCATTCACGCATGCTTCAAACCTCTTATAAGCTAGTACATAGCATTTTACATGTTCAATAAATCAATAATTTAGTAAATTACAAATTTAGTCCCTGAGGTTATACTATAACTATGAACCAAGTCCAAAAGTTTCAACTGCAGACATCAAATGAAAATCTCATCTATAAGTTACTGTTTAAACTGCATTTCTTTTAAAGGTTTGCAGCATCATTGAAAATCAAAGTGGTTGAAAGAGTGCACTTCCAGCAGAAGCTTGATTTGCAGCCCGATTACTGCCAAAATTCTTGCGGTTTGATTCCCTAGCGATTCTTGAACCGAACTGTAAATAGAAGAGAAAATTATCTAATTTATTTTAACAATGTAATTATAATCTTATGTAACATCCTAGTTCTTTATGATGGAAAAATATGGATAAAATAGTGTTACAGGTCAGTCATACACGACTCTGCCCATTCTAATGAGAAGCCCATGGCTTTGTTTTTGGTCACCGAGCGGATACTTCTCAGGAGATACCAATCCTAGAATTACAATCACCCAAGCACGCTTAACTATTATGGAGTTCTATTATAACTACACAATTCTCTCATCCACAACCGAGGGCATAGTTGTCAATAGCGAATAGCGGTAAATAGCGACAAGCCACCTATATGCTACGTAGCGAATAGCGGTATATAGCGACCGCAATTTCGTGTTTAGCGATTAAATAGAATAATATGTAAGAGTGTTTTACACTCAATAGACTAGCATGTTTAGTAATATAGTAGTAGGAAATCTAAGCAAACACCCCTAAAATAGCTAAAATACTTGATTACTAATCATCTAAATCTCATATTTACCAAATAAACAATATAATAAAATAAAATAAATAAATAAATATCTAATATATACCGCTATTTAGTTGCTATTTACAAATAGCAAGGGAATGGTGTCACGCTACATAGAGCGCTATACCGAGGGGGCTGAGAACACGCCAGTGATATTTGAGTTCAGGGATTCCATATAATCTAATATCTCGCCTACGAATGGAAGTATGAAACAATGTGGGATTTGCTTAATATATCACAAATCTGATATCAAGTGGGTATAACAGCCAAATTTTGTATTTTTGGTAATTAAGGGAAAAAAGCATGCATGCCTGAATAGCTCTTTTAGGTAGACCAGCTGCTTCGTGCAATTGAAGCATTCTTGCAACCTTCAGAAAAACCAAAAATGTGATGGTGGTTAGCATGCACGAAATAATGAAATATGGTTTTGAGCAAACTTCATTACATTATTATTTCCATTAATACGATGCAAACAAATAGATTTCCTACATTAGAATATGATGAAATGAGCAACATGTACCTCACGTAAGATCTTTTTATCCCCAACTCCACTTGGTTGGCGAAGGTCTGCAATTTCCCATAGTGGAATGTCGAGCAGTAGCCTTATCACATCCTCATCTAGAAAAGGAAATCTAGCCTAGATAAAGAAATAAAAGTCACTAAAGTAAGTCAAGAGCCAAGAATCACAGATGGCAATTTGACCCGTTTACTTGTATATGGGTAGTATCAAGTTATGTTTTATCTCAACATAACGAAAATGAAATCAGAAAATTTAGCTAAAAAGGAAGCGATGTATTTTCAATGCATAAAACATCCCATGTCAGTTAAATAGAACAATTTAAGTTTGTTAATCGTATTTGACACGGTAACTATTCATAAATAAGATATATAAAGAAATTGTTTGGGGTCAAACCAGCTGACCCGTTACCAAACCCTGCACAGCACTCTTGTTTTGCCACCTCTAATTGCAATAAAAATAATAGTCGTACCTCTTTGCCATTATCAGCAATGCATCTATCATCTCTACCTAGATTTCTCTTCCATATTCTCTGCACATCTAATTTCATTTCTTCATTTAGCCCAGACCAACTGATGACAAATGTGTTCAACCATCCACATTCAGCACAAAATGTATATTAGTAACATTACTTTCATTATTCCTTTTTAGCTTCACAATAGAAACGGTTATACAAACTTACAAAGGAAGGCACCAAGTATAATAAGGATATTTTTTGCCATTTACTTATTCATCTTGTTCAGTTTGTTTGGTAACACAGAAATTTTTTGACCTATCATTTTTCTGTAATATAAGCGGAATTTGAGCTTGTTGAAGATAGTGAATCTAGAGGTGGCAATTTCAGCCCATTTAGTTATTAGTGGGTTAAAATGGGTAGTGTTTTATCTCTCAACCCAACCATCTTGGTGCCACTAGCTGAATCAAATTTTGTTTGGCAAGAATGGTTTTTTTTAATAAGATACGAGTGTCATAAAAAAATTGGTTATATTAAACGTAAAATCTCATACTCAATAAAGTTGAATGTATTATTTCCATGAACCCGTTCTGTTGTAGAAACAACGTAATCAGGTTGACTATATGTACCATGAAAACGTAATTGTCGGCATGTTTCTACCCGATTCAGTTACTTTACAACAATAAATAAAAGCACCGCCAAAAATTGTCTTGCTAACCTGCTTTGTTTGTACTTGGTTTTATGGCGGCCATAACCAGCACATTGCTCATCAGCACCAGAACCAACCAATAAAATCTTGGATTCAGACTTGTACTTAACACGCTGGCATTCTGAATAGTTATTAATATTCCCGCCAGTTTCTTCACTCAACCACCCATCACCACCAGCTGCCAACCACAAGGCAATTCCAATATTAAGGTCCTGTATAGCATCAGCGATTATTAGTGGTAGTAGATAAGAAAAATGAAGTGGGTAGTAGGTTGGATAATTGGTTAAAACAGGTCATTCGCAGAGGTTGAGCTTACCAGGAACATGTTTTGACCTACCTTTTTCTTCTTTTTTATTTTTTAACGCCACCTTTTTCTATTAACCAGTGGACCAGATATAACCAGAATACTCAGATTATTTCAATATTATTCTAATAAAATAGCTTAAAATGCTCTATTAAATAGGACTATTTTCATATATATCCTTCTAAATCTCATAATACTGTAATTATCCTTTCAGAAAACAAATATCATGTTATCCATCATATAAATGATAAATATAAAAACAGTTACTTTACAGCAATCTGTTTCACTGAATACACAAATAGAAAAAAACATTATTACCAAGAATCAAAGAATGTTTTATTCCTTTATCCACTTGAATAGACAAATATAAGAATTTTGGTTATATTTTAGTTAATATAAAATGGGTATATGATAACTTTAAGTGTTTTAATACACTTTGGTGGACTTTAGAACTACTCTGGCCATTTTAAGGTTGAACGACTTTCATTTTTAGCTTATCTTTTGCATTTTACCCTGTTAGAGATAAAACATAACCTGTATTTACCCCTTCATAAATAAAGGTGCAAACCTCTCACTTCTGTTTATTAGATTTTATTGGAAAATAACAGTAGACAAAAGCCATATATAATATAAGTTTGATCCACCATATTGCTATATATAAAAAATAGTATCCCCAAACAGGAAAAAAAGAAAAGAAAAGGGAAGAAGAAAAAGAAGGTTCTAAGTACCATGTATGTATTCGAGGGATTAATAAGTGACATGACATGCTTTGTCTCCAAAGTCAAGTTTGACAATTCTGCATCTATCTCTACCAGATTCCATCTGCATTCAAAGACAGAAAACTAAATTAATTTATACAACCATGCAAGAGAAAAAATCCAATATTTACCTTAAAACCCCAATAAGGAAAACAATACTTATTCCTCATATATACCTTCTCGATGTAGCAATTTTTCTGAGCTCCTTCACACCTGCCCTAGCAGAGATTCTATCAGGAGCTAGCTGACCATCAAAACTCACATTCAACAGATCAATTTCATCTGTTAGTAAAAGTTTAAGAATTAGCTTGGTGAACAATCACCACAAAAGTACGGGAAAATTTAATGGTTATTTTTTTACACTTAAAATTCATTTAACTTACCATCATGAATCTCTATAAGAATAAAAAGTAACTAAGAACTCTTGTCATTGCCATAATTGGTGGGAAAAATTCATAGAATAGTAAGCAAGTTTTAACAACGTTCCAATTAAGTCACTCATATTTTTATTTGTTCTAATTAGGTCACTAAACTTTTAAGAGTGTTCCAATTGGTTCATTAATACTTTTATTTGTTCCAATCAGGTCATTAAAGTTTTAAGAGTGTTTTATAATTAGGTCACTCATACTTTTTGATTGATTTAAATAATTCACAATTTTTTTAATGTTTTTATGAATATGGTTAGTTTTTTTTTAACTTCAAATTTTTTTAATTTTTTTTTTGCAACTTATGAATGATCTGATTAGAACAATCCTGAAACTTTAGTGATCTAATTAGGACAAAAAACTTTATGAGTGACCTAATTAGAACAAATTTAAAACTTGATTACTATTTTACAAAGTTACCCCTTAATTGGTCCATGGAACTAAATTAAGACTGAATGGCAAGGTTGATACATTGAAATATTTAATTATGTTTAGGGCATGTCAAGGATTTGGTAGTTCAGGGACCATAATAGCAAAGTCTCAAAGTTGAAAGACACTTTTTTTAGTTCTTTTTATATTGAAAAAAAAATGTAAATCACCTACATTTTGGATCTAAGCACTCATCCAGCAATGCTGCAAGTATCATCGAATCTAATCCACCAGAAAAAAGCACAGCCACTGGAGAAGTGCCCTGCCAGTCGAATAAAAGTGGAAAAACATAATATAACAAGCAATTGTATATTCCACTAAATCATTGAATGGTAAACCTCAAAATGCAAAAGAAATAACAGTGTTGTGTGGTTTTACCAATAAAGAAAGCCTAAATAAATATATAGACGCACACACATATATACGTAAAACCAGATTTATTTACCAACCAGATGAATTCCTGAAAATATTGTACGCCTTCTCACAGATTCTCTAAGAGCGGCCAGAACTTTCTGATGCAAATGCCCTGTAGCAATTGAAAAAACAGTTGTCAAACCATAAGGTACTACATATCATCAGTATAGAAGTTAACACAAAAGTAGTAAAAATAAATAAATGACACCCAAAAAAACCAATTATTTAGATAAAATAATTAGAAAAAACCTAGAAAAAATTCCGATGGGGATTTGACAGAAAAAACAATGATTGAGAGAGAAAAGAAAACAATGATCAATCACATGATTAGTTTGTATCAGTTACGACTCAGAAAGATATTACGATGCTGGCTAAATACTATAAGCTGTTTAAGTGATGAAATCTACTTTTTACCTTGTTGCTCACTAGAATACATTTTATGAACTTCAATTAAATTTTCAGGTGTGGGTTCCACGAAAATCCTATCCCACTTAATCAGTTCTTGCAGCAAGGGATCAAGCCAATTATGTCTTTTGACTTCACACTCCAGATTTTCATCCATTTTTGGAGCACTCATGGACAAGCTGTACACTGCACATGGGAGCTCTTCCCAAAAGCTTGGCTCATTTAGCCCATTTTCATATCCAACATCTGTAAGGATAACAAAATAATTGCATATTTTATCACATTAAAATACTAAACAAGTCTGAATAAAGTGTGCATACCAGAATTTTCATTAATAGCACAAGGTGGAGCTACAGAAGAAAGCATGAGTCTAGGGTCTTTTATATTTGGCCAATGTATAAGAAGGCTTCGCCTTCCAAGCGGATCTCTACCAAACCATATTGTCTTTGAGCTCTCCTGATATGTATAAAATTCAAATAAAATTATAAACAAGAAGTCAGATTATGCTACTTCTAGAGGTGACGAAATAGGTGGATTAGCCAACACGTCTAGGTCAAATTTAATTGAATTAGGTTTACTAGAAACACTTTTTGTCCAACAATTTATATTAAATTAAGGGTGAAATATGAACACAAAGATTATTGGGCCCATCACATAAATATCCTTCTAAAAGATCAAAGTTTAATATAATCCTCATAGATTTCATAATAGTCTACTTTTCATGTTTAAGAAAAAATAAAACCAGTTTGTTTCACTAAATAAACAATAAGAACCACATGGAATAAGATGATTCACAATAGTAATATTGTTTTCCTATTCATAAGTAACTGACTAACTGAATTTATTTTATTTATAAATGAATTAGGAACATGATACTTTTAGTGTTTTAAAAGGATAAATATATTATAAAATTTTTGAAGAATATATATGAAATCTTGAATGTTTAGGAAGGATGCATATGAAAAGACTCCAAAGTATATTGTATGATTAACCATCTAACCATTTTAATAATTTGACTTGGGAGATTTTATGTATTATATAAACACTTACAGATTTTTTGACCCATTAGAGACGCATTTGCATATAAATGGGTCAAAATTGTCGCCTCTAGTTACATATTCCAGTACCATTCAAATGAATGGAACTTACTTACCACTCAAAAGTTACCTGCCAGTAGATTAAAGCCCATGGTCCCTTGATTTTCGAAAGAAATTCAGGAACAGAGTATTTGCCAAAAGAACATGTGCCATCATGTTCATGAAAAAGGCAGTTGCAACATTTACTCAAAGACTCGATGAGAACTTCAGCATCATTGCTATCATTACTGAACTCAATTCCTCCAAACACTTCACCTATTAGGAACAATAAGATATTCTCCATGAATGTTCTTTATTTAGCATATTTATTCTAATCTTATCCAAAATTCAAGGAAATTAAACAGAATAGTGTATCTGCATTGTAAAAGTGATTATGTGAGAAGTCAAACAAATCAAATATTCAGTTGTAGTAGACCGGACAATAGCAGATAGTGTTTAAATGCACTTTCATTTGAAGTTGTAATAATTACAAAAATCAGATGTTTAAGTGTTTGGCAAATGCTGATTATTCAATAGATAAGAAAGTTAAAACCAAGATTTTCGTTCTCAAGATGGAATAAAAACAGGGTAAGTATGTAATCATGTTTTACTCTTGAACGATTGTTTATGTTGAAGCTAATTGATTATCTCCCCCCTAGATATCATATAGTTAGAAGCAAAATCAGTTATTGATTGTGAATCATCATATACTCATTTCCAAAACATAAATCTAAACGACCGAAAACCCCTATTAATTTGAATAACCAAGCATTGAGATGCTAATTTGGTAGACAAATAATCATACCATTATACACAAGAATATTCCCAAATTGGTCCACCAAAGGTTGTGAGATTGGATGTACTCCTCTTAATTGCAATGTGGCACCAAAAAATAACAGTTTTCCAACTAAATTGTTATCCAAGACAAAACTATCTTTCACGTGGGATAACTTGGTTGGTTCTTCTTTCTCCGATGAAGACCGAAAAATCCTTCCCTCATTTGCATGAAGTAATATAGACTTGCTTCCTAAACTGTCAGGACCCCTTTTCCTTAGAGCTGCTTTGATATCATCTACAGAAAATAAAAGCTGGAACTCCACCAATGAACCGAAATAAGTTAAATCTACATATCCATGGTGCTTTTAACAGTTAATAATCACACAAAATCACAAAAATCAATGAATAAAATATGACTTAAATATGATTGTTTCATAAATTTATTAAATCTTAAAGTCAAATTTTCTGCAACTTCCATAGCTATAAGCTTGAATCATAAAATAAAATAAAAAAACTATTGATAGCATAGATTGCTTACAGTTGCAGATTCTTGAATCATATTAAACTATTGAAACTCCATCAGTGAACCCAAATAAGTTCAAATCATCTATAATTCTACGGCACTTTAAAGGTTAAAACCGCACAAGCACACTAAAATTGAGAATTGGAAAGTAGCAGATATAATCCAAGTAAAGTTAAGTTTGGAGATGTAGCATCCAACGAGTTTCAATCAAATATGATTATTTCATAAATTTATCATATCTTAATCCCAAATTTCATGCAGCGTTCACAGTATTGTACTTGAATCGTAAATGCCTATTGATAGTGCAAATTGCTTATAGTTCCAGATTCTTAAATCATGAACAACTATTGAAACTCCACCAATGAACCCAAATAAGTTCTATACATCATCTATGAATCACACGAAATCACTAAAATCTAAAATTTGAAAGCGGTAGCAAATAGAACCCAAAGAGTACCAGTCAACTAAAGTCATTTCACAAATTTATCAAATCTTAACTCCAGATTTTGTGGAACGATCACAACAATGAACTCGAATCATCAAAATTGATGGTTAACAAAATTTGCTTACAGTTTCAAATTCTTGAGAAATAGATGAATAATTGGTTGCATCTGGAAGAAGAGACGATAGATCGATACGAACACCGGAGATGATTAGGGCTATTCCACACATTTCTTGGTGTTATTCACTTATTTGGGTCTTCTGTCTAAACCCTAAGAGGACAACAAGGGTTTTGACGTGGAGACTTGTATGAAAATAAAAATTAGCTTAAACTAGTATTAAGTCTTCGGTCGTGACGGTGGCGTAAAATCATATCAAATAGCATCATTGTTTTATCACTGTTAGTGATCACAAACATTGATAAAACTTGTATTAAAAAATAAATGAAGACGCAAAAAATAAAATCAAACGAAAAATAAACGTAAAACATTAAACCACACACGCAAATCGTAAAAACATTAAACAACAATAACTAAATTGATTTAGGACTCATGCTTTGTGATTGTAAACATGAAAAAGTAGGGGAAAATACATTGAACCGCACGCGCACGTTATGTCATGTTAACTCGTAAAATTTAGACTAAAACGTAAAATAAAAAATATGTAAAGGATGAAAATAATAAGGGACCAAATTTGAAAGTAAAAATTTATATTGGTTTGATTCTAGAAAATATAAAAGTATTAGAGTTTAAAGTAAAATATTAAGTATACAAAAACAAAAATAGGTGTAACTCATTGAAATTAAAGTACAAACCATAATAACACAAATAATGTAATAATTAATAATATAAATAATGAAATTCAATCATTAAAACTTAAGGTAGTAATTAGTAATATTATTATAATATAATTACGTGGATGGTTATCAAAATTTAAGATTTTGTCTTTAAGTTTTAAATTATAAATATAATCCTTAATGTTAAAAATAAAAAACTTCGACAAGTATAAATATAAAGTTTTCTTTAATAACATAATAATGTAGTTTAAATGGTTGGTCAACGAGGGTAAATGCTATTTTTTAATTTTAAACCAAATTTAAAATTTTAACATACCCGCAAGGACCAAATTTACTCTAAAAATATACTATCATATTAAAATGTAGAGTTTGATTGTCATATTGATCACGAAACCAACAAAACCACTAAATCTATATATTCGAAGATCGTGTGCGTCAAAATGGCCAAACTATCATATTTGTTTTTGGTTTAGGTGGTTTGGTCGGTTTATATGGTTTTCAAACACACATGTTTGGCTTATGTGTTTTTAATGAATTAACGACTCTATTTTTAAAAGTTGAACATTAAATGACCGCTTAGTTGATTTTAAATTGCATTTATAGTTATATCGTGTCAGCTTGTCTGCATCTGTAGTTATATCGTGTCAGTTTATATGTCTATCAACTTAGACAAAACTACAAGTTGTCATTCCAAAAGTCAACCATCATGATAACCTCTCATTTGGCTATCAAACCATAATAACAATTTTTTATCATCCCATGTATTTTTTAAATTTTACATCACTACAAAATTTTTGACCATTAGCGACGACATTTGCCGCCACTATTAATCGGAAAAGTTGTCGCTAATAATTCGCCACTAATGATGTTGCCGCTAATAAGCTTAATGTCGTCGCTAATACTTCACCGCTATTTGTTGTAATTTAAAAATTTTATGGATGATCAACGGCCATAAGTAATAGCGGGCGACAAGTCGTCGCTGTTGCCCCTATCGCCGCTATTGAGAACAATTCTTATAGTAAGTGTAGGATATTTATTTTTGTGAGTGGTTTGGTAGTCGATCAAGAGGTTTTATAAATAGGACCAAAACATCTAATATATTTGGTTTCTAGGTTTGGAAGTGTGAGTGGTTTTGATTACCAATATTAAATTGTATGACTTTAATGACTATTTATTGATAAACTCAAACTTGATGTAAAGCTAGATTTGTTTATAGTAGGCCATGTTTCACGTAAAGAAAGTATCATAAACCTTTGGTCAAGCTCAAATATGAGAGGGTGAAGAAGAAGTCACAAATTAAGGGTCAAAATCAATTGCAAAATAACCAGCTAACCTCCCAATTATGATTAGAAATTTAGAATTATAAGTGTTTTTTAAGCAATATCACCAAAAAAAAGAACACAACACAAAGTAATCATCAAGTACGTACACATATAAATATGTTTAAAACGTATTATCATAATTGTAATGTAGTTTAGTTATTGTATTTCTAACAATTACACAAGGTTGTATATCTATTATATATGTGTATATGTATGTATTTACAAACATATAAATGCATATGTGTTTGATCGTTTTTATTAGGGTTAAATATGCGCATACAACACGTCTATTAATATCCTAGTTAGTTTGTTTACTACAAAGTTGAACATGCATGCAGATACACATGCTAATCATAAGACAATAATTTTGTACGTAACTAATATGTTTGAGTAGAACTAGTTAGTATCGACATAACGAGACATGAATATGATGTATATGAATTGTTTATTGGCCACGCCATATCTTGTATATCTCCTTGTAACATGTTGAAAAATTATAAAGAAAAAAAAAGAAGCACATTAACCACTTATATACACATCATTGTCTAGTATGATTGTTCCGTGCGTGTCTAAGATAAGACACAAAATATACTTTACGTCTGGATAATCTTACACAATACACAGCGCTATGCCGCTAACCTTTTACTAATTTTTAGAGTAAAATGTCATTTTCATCCCTGACATTTTATTGAATTTGTCATTTCAATCCAAAAGTCACTGTGGTTTACCAAATATTGTTATTTTCATCCACTCCACTAACTCCATTAAATTTTCCATTAAATATGAAGGTATTTTAGTATTTTTAACACCCTAATTGTCCAATTAAAACAAAGTTAAGCAATAAAATATTCAATTAAAACTAAAAAGAAAAATATGAATCAACTAGTGAGACCGGGCGCTTCAATTTAAAATTTTTGATTAGCGCTAACTAGTTTAGAAACTCGTCTACTACACATATTGTATGAAAAAAATTAAATAATAATTATTTAGTACTATTAAAATTTTAAAAATAATTTTTTGAGATAAAATATGCCTAAAATTATATATAATTAACCATTAAGTAATTAAACAATAACATTAATTTTTCAAGATTTCGTCTTTGAAAAAAGTTTTGCTTTTAAAAAATATTGATTTTTTAACTCTCCAAAAAATTTATTAAAATGTTTGTATTAAAAACTTTATTATTTATTTTTTATACAAACTTTATTATTTATTTTTTTAATACAAACATTTTAATAATTTTCTTGGAGAGTTAAAAAATCAATATTTTTAAAAGCAAAACTTTTTAAAGACTAGAGTTTGACAATTTATTGTTATTTTTAAATTACTTAATGGTTAATTGTATGTAAATTTAAGCATATTTTATCTTAAACAATTACCTTTTAATTTTTAATAGTACTAAATAATTATTATTTAATTCTTTCATACAACACGTGTAGTAGACGGGTTTCTAAACTAGTTAGCGTTAATTAAAACTTTTAAACCGAAGCGTCCGGTCTCACTAGTTGTTTCATATATTTTTTAGTTTTAATTGAATATTGTATTGATTAATTTTGTTTTAGTTGGACAATTAGGGTGTTGAAAAGATTAAAATACTCTCATATTTAACGGATAACTTAACGGAGTTAGTGGAGTAGATGAAAATAATAACATTTGATAAACCACGGTGAATGAAATGACAAAAAATAATGATTTTAGATTAAATTGATAAATTCAACAAAACATTAGGGATGAAAATGATATTTTATTCTTTTTGTATCTTTCACTTTGAAGTAGGGCATTTTTTTTCTGCTTTGATGTTTGCTTATTTAGAAAATGTATATCAAAGTTGAATAAAAATATTGAACATAATGCAAACGTTACATGTATAAAAAGGAAGGTAAAAAGGTGTTTTTGAAAGTTTGTAAATCTACATGTTGACGGATCTAGTTGGCTAACACGTTCCTTAAAGCTTCATTGAATGACATGGTAAGCTTTACTCTACTTTGAAGTTTACATCCACGAGTAACAAAGTATTTTGTCAAACATTTTTTCTTCAAATGTTGTAGTTACGCCCCTTGTGCTTGTTTATTTTATTTTTTTTGTTCTCGGTATGTAAAATTATTATGTGAACTTTCAAAATGCTATAAAAGGTTATGCATGGAAATTGCTCTCACTGCTAAAAAAATATTGAAACTACACGTAAAATACCAACAAATTAGATCTCATTAAACCTTTGACGGATCGAGGCTTATAAGACGTTCGAAGGCAAACAAGTTCACTAATTTTTGCTTTAAGGGTAAAATGGTAAGTTCATGCTTTAATCATAACATTATAGATTGATTTAGTCAACATGGCTTTATGATCAAAGACTGCCTATGTGCATAATTTGATTTACATGAACATGCCTTTAGGTGACATGTGTAAATGCAAATTTGTTTGATGTCAAAAAAACCAAACTAAATTGAGAAAATACTATCATTCACCAAGACCATGTGTCTTAAGTAAGTTAGATTGTGAACTTTACATGCATGCATGCATACATGCATACATACATGCATGCATAGATACATGCATGCATGCATGCATGCATGCATACATACATACATCAAATATTTATTATTTCAAGTTTCTAACCACAACAATACCAAACATAGGCCTTTGGGAGAATGACTGGCAACCGTCCAAAGGGTCGTCGGGTCGGGTATGAATTCGCAACATCGTAAAAAGTATATCTAAAGAGCACCACCGACGACAACAACCAGAAATGGGCAAAGCGGTAGGACCGCCGACAACACGAGAGGGTAGCAGATGACAACCAAGCCCAAGCGGCCATCACCACCGCCATCTCCAGCACCAACAACCACCACACGCACCCTGTTCTCCATCGGCAACCACAACTGAAAATCGTTGAATCGCAACATCGCAATGAGTACATCTAAATAGAGAGCACCACTGGTGACAACAACCAGAATCAAGCACCGCCAGCGGGGTAGGATTGTCGACGATACGGGAGGGGAGGAGATGACCGCCAAGCCGAAATGGCCCTTACCTCCACTGTCTCCCGCACCAACAACCATCACATGCACCCATTCTCTCTTTACAATCGAAACCAAAAATCATTGATGGAGATAGTAACGGCGAAGACATGGGAGGCGAGGAGACGACAGCCAAGCCGCATCGGCTACCGCCTCTGCCGTCTATGATACCAACAACTACCGCATGCGACATTTTCTCTCTCTACAACAGAAAATCGCCAATGGGGGTCGTAGTACGTCGGCATAAGGCATAACCATCGTCGCTATGGTGTCAGGACGCCGGCTGCGCGATTCACCCTTACGGGAACGATAAAGGACGGTGGCAAGATGGACGACCACCGCCAACCTGTCACTCTCTCTGTCTCTCTAAGAAAGAAAGATGTACTACACAGAGCCAAAAGAGGACTCAAAAGAAGGTGATGACTGCATAGTATGTTGTACACAACGCATAAAAAACATCAATGTACTGTTCATTCACTTAGTTTTTAAACATATAAGAGAATTGGTAAAATGGGGGGCAAAATGAAAACCACAAAACTCATGTGGCCAAGCCAAAAAAAACATACTCTATAAACTAACTATTCACTTCAATTGCTTTTTAAATATTACTAGGTGGCATCCGATCGCGCTTTGCGGCGGGAAAAAAATCGTTTGCGACACCATACAAATCCGGATTAGAAGGCTCATGGTATCGTGGCTGCAAAAGATAGATTGTCTCGCCAAAACGACATACATTTTCATATCGTCATCACTCTCAAACTGTTAATATTCATCATTGTTGACTCAGAATTGGTTGTTTTTTGCGGCTGCACACATTAGTTTGCCAAGCCAAAGCAATGAACACATCTATTTTCTTATCATCACCAAGCTTAGTAAACCCCATGGGGAATTATTACCATTTTAAAAAAGCATCGGATGAATCGATATTCATCATCACCGACATAAGTGAACCCCGTCACCATTAGCAATCTAGTATCATCATCATCACCTAACATATATCATAGACCAACCAGGAATCAAAAATATGAAAATCGAGTCTCAAGTAAGGAAAACCCCAACATCATTAGCATGGATGGAATTCGTAGGTCAAAATACTCAGTGGCCATTTTGAAGAACAAATCAAACCCATAAACATCAGTTTAATGTCTCGGATGAACCATAAGTCATTCTCATCGACAAATTGCAACAAGTATAGCCACCAGGGGCAGCAATCGACACCATCAATGCATGCACGACACAACAGTGGTGGCCGGCGAGATCTTAAAACCCTAAACGGGAAGGGGATAGATTGTGAGGCAAAGAGAGGCCAGAGGCAGTGGTACCACCGCGACCATCACTTCACCTCAACCTAGCGACCATCACTTAACCTCAACCTAGCGACAAGTGACACTATCATCGTCTCCACCCCCACAATCGGAAAAACAGATGTCACCGCCATAACCACCATCGCAATTGTCACACCCCGACCAAAGCGGCGGAACATGTCGGGGCGCAACTAAGATTGTTCAAATGCACACGACACTATTAAAGTGACAATATTTAATCAACTCATTCATTTTCATAACATGTTCTTACAAATACAAGAAAATAAATAATTCTTAACTAATAACCTAACGGTCCAAAATAAAGTAACGTCTTTAAATCTTCAATTAACCGATAATCAAACCTGTAGCATTGCATAAAATATGTTTTGTCAACATGTATGTTGGTGAGCAATTCCATGACTTTATAAATACAATACAAGGCAAAAATCCACAACTCAAATATGTGAAGCCGTAAATAAAAGTGACAATTGAGGTATATCAATCATAAATAAATGAGGCTCCTTTTTAATTGATAAAACTATCATATTACAAGGAGGAGCGTATGATTATACTTATTGAGGATGAGGATGAGGCTAAACAATTAAAAGCAATAAACATGTAGCAATTAATCATATGAGGTATATAACATACAATTGGACAATTATTCTAAGCAACGCATAACCTAGAGGTTGTAGGTTGAGGATCTAGATGTTAAATCATTTTTTTTGGTTGAGTAAGTATGCTTGATACCCCCAAAGTATAGAAGAGAAAACGGGGATGAAATTACTCACATGGAATAAAATAACGTTGATGAATAAATTTTGAATAAAATCCTCAAGTAAGCGAGTCCGACGGTTTTAACATGCGTGTCCTAGATTTAAAGATCTTGAGTAAGTATTTAGTCTTGAAGATGAAATATAAATGGTATAAAAGTTCATAAAAATAAGGCTTGGGTTTTCGGGAGTTTTAGTTATATTTTACAAAGTGTGTTTAAATAACGCAAGTATAAAATGAGTTTTACAAGAAAACGGGTACTTGATGTTTAGTTTTACTCAACCATTGTTAAGTTTTACATATGGGAGTTGGTTTAGTGCTAGTATGCACGATCACATTAATGTAAGCATCAAGGTCTGACTTACACTCTCTTAAACCCGAGTTTGAGACTTTAATTAATAAAGAAATTCGCTTAAACCCGATCTTA
>BJCM01226961.1:0-34364 GCA_018326385.1 Flaveria bidentis
AGAAATCTGTCTTCAAGAGTTGAGGCTTCGGAAGACTTTGTCTCTGAAGCTTCGGAAGACTTCATCTTTCGCTTCGGAAGATATTGGTCTTGGCTTCGGAAGATTTTACACTTAGAGTATTTTTCTATTGCATGTGTAAAACTTCCTAAGCATTCTTCTTCAATGCACTTGTGCAGCATGCGGGATAGACTTTGGATGTTTGGGTTGCATCAGCCTCTTCATACATTCTCTACAGTTGTGGCTACTGAGCAACACCCTCAGGTAGGTAGGGAACAAGACAAATAAGACATGATAACCTACCTAATTTTCACATGCCTCTATCAGGAAACAACCCTTATTCCCTTATCATATAAGTACATTAAGTTTAAATACTTCAAGCAACTTGAGAAACAAGTGGTGAAAGAACAAAAAGTTACCAAGAGAAAGATAAGGGAAGATGCTACCTCAAGAGCTACCATGAGGGAAAATTTGAAGAAGTCTGCTAATAGGCAAAAGACGGTGAGCTTCTTGAAGTTGTATGAATTTTCTGGAAGAATGCTTGGTCCAATGTCTCTATACACCATGGATAAGCACATTAGAGTATTCAAGCAGAAGTTCAAAAGGGATGAGCTTGTTGATTTTCATTCTCCACCAAGTTAGGTTGCACTTGAAGTTGAGGTCAAGGTTGAACCACAAAAGACAACACAACCTAGACCTAGTATTGGACCACATCCAAGTTTATCTTCCGATCCATAGCAGGGTCCTAATCCTTCTTCATCTGAACATGTGAAGGAAAAGCACCCAATTGCGGAAGAACAACAAGAACAATATGGTCAGTGAATTATGCTAAGTATCAAATCTTCTGAATCCAAAGGGCCATATCTTTCAAAGCCAAAGATGAAGTATCTGAAGCTTCAAATACAAAGTCTTTCGAAGCCAAATATTGATTTCTTCCGAAGACAGAGAAGACATATTTTTAATCACCTGTTGACAAAAGTTGAACTACCTTTCGCTGCCATCTCTGAAGACTCGTCAACTTAGATGAGTTAGTGAAAAGTCCATACTTTTATCAAACTTTGGATTAAGGTTTCTTGTCTATAAATTTCTACTTTTGTACTTTTATCCTTTTTGTAATAGATAAGGATGTGAACTATGGCATGTCATAGTCACAAGTCAGAAGGCAATTTATGTTTTGACTTTACATTGATCTTGTTGTCAATGTTTTCGGCTAACTTTTAAAGTATGTTCAGTTGTAGGAAGTAGTATAAAGTATATTAGTAAGAACTTAAGATCAATATACATCATTCTTGAAAACTATATTTGAGTATTCTTGTTTTGTTTTTTACTTGTGTTCATAGTTTCATTAACCAGCTTTGTATTTGATCCATTAATTGTTTTAAGTATCTTCTTATTGTGAAACTGTTACATTGAACTCCTTCACCGGTCCTGCACATTTCCTTAATTTGACATCTTTAGTCCTTTGACTATCAATTATTAACCAATAGCCCCTTTTATTGAGTATAATTTACGTCCACCGGTTCAATAATACTCCAAAAGAAAACTTATTAATTCCACTAATTTAAGCACATTGTTTGATGCTTAAGACATGACCGAAACAACTAGTTAACCAAACAATTTAGTTTTGATTAAAATGATTGTTATTAGGTTAGGTTTCGGTTAGACTTTCAAACTTCAAACACCCGATTAACCCGAATTGATTAACCAGAAACTCAAATACCTAACCCGATAAAAGCATGCCTATGTTGTAAGCACACGAATGGTGAAGTCTTTCCTAGGAAAGCATATGGACATTGTGAATTAAATATACATTATCCATGTATCTGTTAATCTTAAAGTAAAGTTGTATGGTATAGCATAATATAATGGTTTATGATGATTAGGAAGTATTATAAAAATGCTAAAGTAATGCGATGTTTTATATTTAAAATTTAGAGCTTACTCAGGTAAGCAAACAATTTAGCATGTTAGTTATATTGACTCATGCATAGATTGACACATTGATGGTGATCACTTCGGCATAAATTGATATTACTTGGTTTCCAAAGACTAAATCTTATCTTTATGCCAAAAACTTATATGTAAGACTCATAGTAAGACAATGCAATTAATGGTGTGTTTGAATAGTTCCGCTGCAAATGAATGTACTTTTCGGGATAAGAACTAGGGCCTGTTCAAATAGTCCCCGACGTTCAAAACATACTCGAACTCGTTAAAAAAAACACGGAATTTTGTTTATTTGATTTTTGGATTGTTTATTTGATTTTTGGATTGTTTATTTGATTTTTGGATTGTTTGTACGAACCAAGCGGCTCGGGTCAATTTGAAAACGAACCGAGCACGAGCAAAGGTACGCTCGGTCGTCGCTCGATCGGTTTCACTCGAAATATTTTTTAATTTTGTTTTTATATTATATATTTTTAAATTATTTTAGTAATTTATCAGTTACCACTGTGTTAATAATTTAGTCAAAAAATTAATAATCCTAAATGTAAAAGTTTAATCCTCTAACCACATTATCAGTTTACAACCCTTTCATCATTTCACCCATCACCTCCACCAAATCATTAGCCATCCACTAACTCCCCCACCTCCATGCCCACCTCTAACCTTCGACCCCCAATCTCCGGCAGTTTGACCTACGACCACCGACCACCGGCAATCTGACCTGCAACAGTCCGACTTGCATCCTTGCCTCCGAGAGTCCGAGAGCGCATACCCGCATCCGACAATCTACCTCCAAAGTATGACCTTGTATCCATGCAGGCCTCAAGTCCGACCTTATTTGGTTGTTCATAATTGTGATATCTCGAGAATCGATTTTTCTTTGATATTTTGGTTTTTAAAAAACATTTGCAGAAGTATTGGGGAAGATAATAGGGTGGTTATTACCACTAGCACATAATATGATGAAATAGCAAAATTATAAAAGCTTTGAGCATCAAAATTTAACACCAAAAAACTGGTTTTCTCAAAGAACATTTGCGATTGAATTATTAGTTTTGTTTTAATGTAACACGAGATCGAGCAAAACCGAGCGATCGGTTTGAAAACGAACCGAGCGATCGGTTTGAAAACGAACCGAGCCGGATAGTTTGAAAATAAATCGAGTTCGAGCAAAGTTGTGTTCGGTTCGATTCGTGAACGGCCCAAGAAAACTACAAATGTGAAATGCCATGGGTATGAGGTCTTACAAAACATTTCCCCAGGGCATGAGTGGGGTATCGCCCTCCCTAGCATGACAACGGTCACAGCCATTGGGCTTGTTCTTAACAAAACCATATAATTTGAGCTCGAATAAATAAAAGTCATGTGTTCCTGACCTTAATATTTAACTCAATACTTAATTTAAGCATTACTTTGATTTTTATCAAATAAGTTGTGTCCGTTAATCCGAAACAAAAAAAAAGTAAATACAAAGTCTTATTTTAATTTTTCTTATTTTGGATGTGCAGATATGAATTTACAAAAATCGTTTTGTTTAATCACATGTTTTTAGTATCATTTATGTTTTGCCACGTGTTTGAATCGACATTTTTAACGATAAGTTATTGTCTAAAACCAAATATTAGTTTAAAACTACTTTTTCAATAAACATATAAGAAAAGTAACTAATGACAATAATTAACTAGTCATTAAAAACTAGTCACACTTGCTAATAAATAACACATCTTATTTTCCACTTAGTAACCCATAACATGTACTTAAGGCAATAATGAGTCGTTCCAAATTCCTTCTTTTTTTTTCGGGGTTCATAATCTTCACATTAGAACTTTTTATTTTCCTCAATTCTTCCTCATTTTACACAAAATCATCTCATTTTACCTTAGTTTTCCCATATGATCCAGAAAAGAAGAGAAAGTGATGATGTGGAGTCCGTGATGCCTAGAGTTTTTCATCAGGTCAAGATGTTTTGAGCCTTACACGGTTGGGGTGGTGTTCCCACCCAAGGATCGGGTGTTCCCCATCCTCTACGATACCCACTCTGTGCCCTCTAATCGCGTATTCTCTCTATATTCAGAATTACAATGTTTAGTATAAATGGTTGAAATAACAAACTTTAAAATTTTATTAAAATAAAAATATATCTTAAGTTCAAACTTTATCTATGATTAAAAAATAATCCAAATTGGATCAAGGGCTTTCTCAATAACGTTAGTGTTTCAATTAAACCTTAAAAAATAATAATAAGAGAGAATAAGTGGTTGTAATAGGTTGGTTTGGTTTGGAAGTAAAGAATATTTATCATAAAGTGGAATTCTGGACAACTAAATTTTATCTGTCAAACATTTTACCCCATAATTTACAAAAATACTCATGTACTTTCACATAGTTACGCACAGAACAAATAAAATAATTTTTCAAGAGTTTCAATGCTACCCCCTTCGTCTTTCCCTGACCTATTTCGGGTCCAACGAGTTTCTCTATTTACAACTATGATCCTAAAAGAAATAAACGATTACAAATTTAGACCCTCAACTTTTTAAACTGTATGTACTATTACATTAATTTTACTTGGTAACCGGTCTCGGCCATGGTTTGCCCGATCAATATCCTGTTCGGACTCGAGTCGAACCATCAAGTCTTCAACTGAAGATGGTAAGTGTCTTAGCAGCTCGTGAAGGCTCGGGACCAAAACCAATTCGGCCCAGTCCTCTAAACTCGTTCTCCCAAACCATAGCCCGCTTACTATGTTGTCTAGGGTTGCTTCATCGACCATGATGGGTAGTTTCTCGTCACATACAGCGGAAAATGTGTTTTTGACTGTTCTCTCAATCTCATGACGGATCAACCCGAATTGAACCGGTTTGAACACAATCATCACGTCACATGGGCCCACAAGCTCGGGTGGTACCAAAACCGATGAACTTGCGAAATGCAGATTTTCTTCTCCTTGCTCGATGGTTAGATCGCTTGTATTCGTCCGCTCTTCCTCACCATCCACCCCAAGGTTAAGATCAAGCGAGAGACCAGACCCTACTTTCTTTTGCTGTTTTGGTGACATATCTACCTCGGGCAGCCAATAGGCTTGCCTTTTCGATCTTTTCTCACAAAGAGTTAGCTTTAGTCGCCAGTCACCGGTTGAAGACGGATGCAACCACTTCTTGTTAGTCATTTCATCACCATTGTTCGTAGACCAATTCCCCGTTAACACAAATATAATGTTCCCGAGGCTAACCTCACGTCCATAAGAATCCGTCAAGCGGCCTCTCGCCATTGCAGTTTTTAGGCTGGCGCGAATGATCATATCTGCTTCATCAATATCCAAAAGCATAATCACTGAAAACGGGTTCCTACGAATTGCGTCAACAATCCGATCCTGCATCGTTTTACCACGTACCCCACAACCCATTTCGTCCTCATCACGCCTCGACCCAAGGCATATTGTTATTGGGTCAGTCCCACATACATGCTCAGCAAGAGCCGAAGCCATCTTCTTTTTACCTACCCGATCTGGACCCGCAAACAACAACCACAAACTACCCTTAGAACACTGTGTTACCATTGTCGAGATGGTGGAAGCCGCTTCCGGTTGCCACCACGCCATTTTCATCAGACCTTTGAGAAGTTTCTTGAACAAGCCTGCATCTAAAGAACTATTGACGAATTTACCCTTCGGAGATCCGTCTCTTTTGGCTTTGGGTTCAGATGAGATGCATCCTAAATAGTCCTTAACGGGCAGACCCTCATGAACCTCCTTTGGTCCGAGAACTAGATCTGTTCGCACAAGGCTCAATGGAGCCTCGTGCTGCTGACCTGTTAGGCACATCCTCGTGTCCGGTTTATACAGTGAAACATGATTATGATTTGGATGGATTCGTGAGCATATGTGACTCCATTTGTTCTGCAATTCTTGATCATTAACCTATAAAAACAGCAAAATGAAACCAAAGTCCACAACATACAAAACATATTCACATCAAACCGAATATTGTACCAGAGATCGATGAGGCTGCTTCGTTTCACTTTCGCCTTCGGTTTCACATCTCTCTGCCTTGGCATTCTGCAACCATTGAGGCAGATCACTCTTAGCCTCAACAGACGATTTCTCGAGCTCTTGTTCATAATCATGAAAGCACTTCGGGCAGCATGGTGGTTGCATTTGGGCAGCATTGTTGAACGAGTATAAAGATTCAACTGAACTCCCATACATCCCATTTGTCCCCAACCTATATATGTCATAATCATATGATCACACATCAAATAACTTACATCAAGAACATATAACTTCGAAGTAGAAAATTATTTGAAAAATAGATGGAATTTTACCTGTTTGATAATGCTGATCTTGAAGAAATGGACAGAGCTTGTAAATCCCAATCAGATTCCATTGATGGGTGATAAACTTGACACCTCAAATAAGTTTCACAAGTAGCAATTCCGATCAACCAAATACGACGGTTCTCTCCCATGAATTTCGTCACTAATTTCGTCATCTCCGCCACACATTCACCGGCGATGGTGGTCGCAACCGCCGTGGGTGGTGGTTCCACCACCCATTTCAAATCACCTAAATCAATAACAACGCTTCTGTCACGACCATCAATTAAAGCGCTCAGTTCCTTAATCTTCGCCGGAATTTTTGATATCTCCGGCGGAAAATCGACGGATATCACCTCAGCATTGTTGAACTCTGTTGAAAGCTCACCCTTTTGAATTCTCACCAAGATTTCGTTTTTTATTGATTCTGGCTCCGATTCCCCTACCATAATCGGGTTCTTCTTCTTCGATTTCGACATGATTTCGATAACCCTTTTGACACCGTCAATTCGGTTTTGATATGAACTCAAATTCCCCTGTTTTTGCTGCTGTAACTGTGGGTTTAAATAAAGATTCGTCGGAGAAGATGAAGACACTGATGTTTCATCGTTTATGTGTAATCGTGGGTTGTAATACAAACTCCGGTTAATTGCCGATGGCCGGAATCCGATCTGTCCACCGGAGATAATATTATTATTATTATTATTATTGTTGTTGTTGTTAATATTATTATGACTGAACGACTGTTCGATTGTGGCTTTAACGGCTGGGCTGGAGAAGCCGGCTTCACGCATGACGCGGCTCACACTGGGGTCATCAAGAATGGAAACAATAAGCTGTTGAAGCTCCACCTTAACGGCTAACAGCGGCTGCTGCTGTTGCTCCGGGCACCCACGGCGTTGATGCGCCTGGGCCCGCTTCAACGCCGCCATGAGGGCGTTGGACACCGGCGGCTCCGCCACGGCCGGCGACGCCGTGCACGACGGAAGCCGTTCTAACGCCACGCTGAAACAGAGCTCAAGAGCTCTGCACTGAAGAGGGTGAGATGAATTTGGGTGTGATCGGATGCAGGCTTGCCGGAGGAACCCTGCCGGAGCGGCGAGAAGGGTGGCGGCGACGTGAAGCGGCGTCGTTTGGTTGTGGTTCCGGCGACCGGCTTCGGCTATTGAGTGGTTTAACACGGTGGCTGCCTCCGGCGTTAGGGTTTGCAGGATCATGCTCAATCCTGCTCTCATGGTAACAATTGATTAGATCGAAATTGAGGGTTGATTGAAGAGGGTTTTGTGTGGAATAACGAATTGAACGGAACCCAGAAGTGAATTTCTGTGAAATGGTGAAGAATTCAAAGTGTGGGTGAAATTGTTCAATGTGTTTTTGATGAGAAAAGGTGTGTGAAAAAGAAGACCCCAACACTCATGATTCTTTTTGGCTTCTCTCTCCAGACATGAAAGAGGGATGATGAGCAAAAAGATGGGTTTTCATAGCGAAAGAGTGGATATAAAAACAAAAGAAGCTTTTTGAAGTGGTAAATTTTCAAAATCTTACTTGTTTGTGTAAAGGAATTCTTGGGTTGAACAAAGTGAGAGACAGAGAAGTTATGGAGACTGGACTTAAAGGAAGAGTTTCAGTTGTAAGTATTTTTGGTATTTTCTGCTTTTATATCTTTCCTTGTTTTTACTTCCATTTCCATATTGAAGTTTTAGTTAATTATATTTATCAGACATTAATAAGTTCTAGATCAACTGGTTTATGAGAAGTCAACTTACAATTTTTCAAAATGAAGGTCATGAGTTGAAGTCTCACTAGATACAATATGTTTCTAATGGGCCAAGGGTTTTACCACAGTGAGCCTTTTGGTGGTGGGTTTCTCTTGGAATGGTAGGCGAGCCGGGTCACCAGCGCTGTCTGTGATAACGAGCATGGGTGGTCTTTCGCTATTGGGTTTACCAGGGTGACCGGGCTTAAAGATTATTCGTCGGCCGTTAAAAAAAAAAGATCAGACGCAGTGAGAGGTGTGAGGCATCAAAGGTTATGAAAGAAAAATGTGGTGTCAAAGCCACTATGCGTTGGTACAGAAGAAGGCTATCATCGAGCCATTAACCAACGTGAAAGGTTTTTATCTTTGAAACACATCCCACTTTTGACAAACATTAATTTAAGAAAAAACTATTAAAATATATATTTTACAAAATTAAATTATCGCTATAACCTGATAAATTCACAAAAAGAACAACAAATAAAAATAAGCCACATGTCCATTTCTTCTTACATGAACGAAAAAAATCTATAATCCATCGTTGACGTGTAAAAATAACAGTGGTTCCTCGTTGAAAAGTGACTGGATGAGATATTTACATAATTATTCGCTGACATGTTAGAATTTTAGTGGTTTCTCGTTGCAATTTTCCATTCATCGCCCATAATCACCGAAATGCTACTCCTTGCTTAGTATCTTTATTTTTTTAAATACCAAATTTTAAAAATATATATTTACCAAAAATTTAAAAAATCTTTAGTCTTATTTAAAAAAATCATTTATTGTTTTTAGACACTTAAATTTGTTATTTAATGTGGTTTTCCTCTATATAATACAAGTTTTCCTCTTAACAAACCTATAAAAATTAGCTTTTTTACTTTATTCATTTTATTACTTTAAAAATATGTTTTTAACATGGGTTAAATTAAAACATTAAATTAATAGCTTATATATAATATTTAAATGTTTAAAAAAATTAGATAAAGATATGATTCAGTTTACGTATACTTAACTATTTTTAGTAATAATAATATTTTTTAAACTTTTATTTTTAAAAAACTTAAAAAATTGCATTCACTTAAACAAACGTTTTTTAAAGTTTATTTTAATGTATTAAACTTTTGTTTAAATAAGTGCAAATTTTTAAGTTTATTAAAGATGAAAGTTTAAAAAATATTGTTAATACTTAAAATAGTTAGTATACGTAATCCGAATAATATCTTATCTAAAAAATTATTTTAAAATTTTTATTAAATATTAGCTATTAATTTAGTATTTCAATTCCACCCGTGTTAAAAACGTATTTCCGAACTAGTAAAATCAATAAATTAAAAAACTAAATTTGATAAGTTTGTTAAGAGAAAATCTTGTATTATATAGGGGAAATCACATTAATAATAAATTTTAGTGTTTAAAGAACAATAAATGATAAAAGAATTTAATAAAACTAACGATTTTTTAATTTTTAGTAAATACTTTTTTTTAATTTTTTTATAGAATTCTAAGCAAGAGGAGACATTTTCGTAATTATGAGCAGGGAATGGGAAATGTCAAGAAGAAATATTGAAATTCTGACACGTTAGCGAGGGATCGCCCAGTCACCTTTTCAGTGAGGAACCATTGACATTCCGACATGTTAGCGAGGAATTATATAAATCCCTCGCCCAGTCATTTTTTCAGCGAGGGATTATAGATTTTTCTCGCCCACGTGGCGAGGAATGGATACATGACTCATTTTTATTAGTTGTTTTTTTTTTTGTAAATATTTTCCAATGGTAATAACGGTAATTTAGTTTGGTCAAATGTTTATTTTAGTAATTGTTCTTTAATTTAAAAACATTTTAAAACTACTATACTTCTTTTAAGTTTTTTTTAATATATTTATATTTGTTTGGATGAAATATAATTAAATAAAGCACTTTGAAACTATGACAATAGTAGAGTGACTATTTTTTAATACATGATATTAATCTTCCATATTAAATTTAATGCTCTAGACATTACTCACCCATAAAAATTATTAGAGAGTAAACCTATCACAACAAAAAAAGAACCTTTTAGTAGGATTTTATGTGAGATTTTAAAAAAACCCAATCACAAATCATCGCCCCATGTCAATGGCTAGAAGGCTAACCATAAAATATTTGCAGCCAAAGAAGTATAAATATGTTGTATATAAAATTAAAAATAGAGTAAATAAGTGTGTTAGTTTTTTTTTCTTTTTCTTACAGGCAAGTGTGTAACAATTCTTCGAATAATAGATATTATTCCAATCGGGCTTACATATATGTTTTTTAGTTGTGAACGTACTCCCAACACCTTAGATGAAAAATTATTATTAGGAAAATCTAATGTCTCGACTCTGAAAAAACTTAAATTCATAAATTTCTTAAATTTACATTTACATGTCACAGTGAGTGACATTATTTTAACCAAATAAGTGTTTTATGTATCTTTCTATAAAAATACATGTGCGAAATAAATGGACTCTATATGACTATATCCATTTTATCTTCTAAAATCTTCAAACTAAATACGTAGGTCTAACATTTATAGTATTACGATTACGTGTGTTATAAATTTTCCAACCTAAACCCTTAGATATCTATATTTTGGATTTACCCCTCCAAAGTTTCAACTTGACATCGAGTAGTATAATATACGATTTAACTTATTAACTCTTTTTTATTTTAGTATTGTTTGATGAGTTTCGTTCGTTATAATTTAAATTCATATATGTTTATGTTAGTATACGATTTAACGTAAATAATGAAACAAATATGTTTCTTCATAAGTGCTTCTTATATTTTTTTCAAGTATTTAACCACTTTAATATCAGTGCGAAAGCATGTGTAAAGAAGTTCACACGTGCATCACATCACACGTACTTAAATTTGTATTATCTTATCTTATCTTATCTTACTACTCTAATAAAAGGGTATATGTGGTGCCACGTGTCAACACCACAATTATTATCACCAAAATTTTCCCGCCTCTCTCTCTTATTAAATAATTACCTTAATTACTAATAATATTATTTTAATAAATTTTAATATATAATTAATTAAAAAAGAAATATATTTATTAAGGTTATTTCTAAATATTGATATTTAAAAAAAAATAAACAAACTTGGGAGTTGTAATAAGAAATTTTTTTGAAATGATATTTTTATATGGTTTGTTTTAGAACAAAATTATTTATTTAAAAAAAAATAAAAATAAAAATTTAAAAAAATGATATCACTATTTTATTATTTTGGTTATATCATATCTTAAAATATCATTGCATAATTAATAATTAAATTAATAATTTTTTATTCAACCCGTGTAATACACGGGTTTACTAAAGCTAGTTATTTATATAGTGTGAAAATGTTTCTTGATTTCAAATATATTTTTTGTCAAAATGTACTCGTACTCTATTTCATATAAAATTTATATTAAATTATACAAAAAAACTTCAAAACAATATATTATTGATTCAATAACACATTAAATTTTTAATGATTATAACATAAAAATCAAATTATCTTAAAAACCATCTATAATATAACAGACACTCCTAACTTTAATTTATTAGTCGGGATAAATCCCAACTCTAAAAATATTTACAGATACTTTTAACTTTCAGTTTATTTTACTCTAATGATCCCTTACTAACTGAAAGTTAATCCTGTTAGTTTTTTGATGACGTGAACTGCTTTGGTGGTCAAAACACTAAGTAGAAAATTGAAATCTACTATCAAGTTCATCAATTTGAAACCTTCGCACTCTAAAGCGTTAATTTTCATCTCTTGATTTGAACCACTTGACTTGTTGGAAGTAGATTTTAGATAACGATGGAGACTAGATATCAAAAAACGGATTTAATAGAGTCTAGGCGACGCTGGGGTTGAAGAATTGCTCAAAGTTGGCTTCATTTTATCAAGAAAAAACTGATGGCTATTGCATATTTTATTATTGGCTAATTGGATTAGTGAGGGACTATTAGCTCGTCTGATTATATTCATTACTCAAGTATGAAATCTTGGTATACTAGTTTGGCATGTCCATGAGAGGAAGCTCGTATAAAATTCGTCCCCATCTAGAGACCCAACTTAAAAGAGAAAACCTTCTAATTCAACTTAAAACCTTTTTTTCTTTTTATACATATGAGACTTTGAATAAAAAAAATTATGTTATTTAAATAAGTTTTTGACACATTACTATATACTTTAAAAGGCAAAGAGCAAAGAAACTAAGCTTTGCATACAAGCATGCAATGCATAGGCTTTTTCCAACGTCTTTTGTTCTACCTCGCTAGACTTCATCATCTAGGGTTTTCGCTTCGCAGTTGTATCTCAAACTTTATACTGCTTTTTGGTGCTTCATCGTATGCTTCTTCTCCATCAACAACAACTTTTTATGGAATCGGTTGACATGGTCATTTTTGGAATAACAACTCTAGGGTTTGTGGTGGTTGTTCCGCGTAGCGATAGCTTAATCAAGTCAATTTTGATTTTTGAGGTGTCTTCATTTGTAAAACTGATGAATCATATGGGTTTAGGGTTTACTTCTATCTAATCTATATATGCAAGAGCTTTACTTTAGGGTTTACTTCTCTTAAGTCTATATATGCGTCCTATGTTTAAAGGATTTAATACTCAATTTCTTACAAGGTAAACGAAGAACCAAAAGGGTGATCTGGAAGCCCTGACTTAACAGCTCCTCTGTCTCATCATAGTCAAACATAATTACATTGAAGCTTTTCAACACTTAAAATCATACATACAAAATCAAATCAATTAGCAGGGCTGGTTTTCTACAATAATGTTTTTAGAACCGGATCGAACGTCGAATCGAATGTCGAACCAGATGCTTTATCGGTTTGGTGGTCGCACCAGTCGGACCGGTTGGATCGGATTTAACTATATTTGTATATGTAATTAAATATAAGTAATTTATATATGTATTTTATAGTTATATATAACATTTAACTATATTTGTATGTCCAATATACTAATTTAGGATTCAACATCCCGTTTTTACCCATTAAAATAAAAAAAACAAAAAAAAACGGTCCGGTTTCCCGGTCCGACCACTGGTTCGGGACGAATCGGCCAGTTCGACCACCTAAAACCGAATCATAGCGAACCAGACCGGCTAGGGGGCCGATCCGATCCGGTCACAAAAACATTGGTTAACAGTTTGTTGTTGTCTATGTTTAAGGATCTTAGATGTTTAATATTATGCAGGTTTTATTGGTTTTGACTCTACAAGTTCTCTATTAAATAACTCTTCGCGTTTATAAATTCCTATATGTTGGTTAAACCTGGGGGTGTCGAGGACTGCTTTCTAAAGATGCTTATATGTACAACAAGAAACAATTAACAAACATACAAATTAGAGTTGGGTTGCGATTAGCATTTACTTCCTAATCCTAATTAAGGTGTTCCCCGAATGCTTTTATTCTATATTTTTCTTGACTTAGTTGTTGGTTAATGGTCTTAAGTATTACCATTCTTGAAAAGTAAGCAACTTTAAGCGATGACTTTCAAAGTATATATGTGCTCGTTTAGAATTGTGTTTTACTTCTAAGGTCCGCAAAACTGATCTTAAATATATAATCATTGTAATGCGTGAGTTTACGTAAAAGTTTTCGTTTTCCTATAAAGCTTCGCGAACGTTAATTTTTCATGTTTTAATGTGGCGCGACACCCACGGTTTATTACTAGTTTCATCTAAAACAGTTTGAGATGAGGATAAGTGGTGACTAAAAATGTATGATTAAAAAAAAGTGGGAGTGGAGTTCCATCGGATAAAGGTTACCTTTTCAATCTTTTTAGGGCATGAAAACATTCCTGGGTGAATATATCACTTTATATCTAGTTTTTACTTTTTCATATAATATTTCTATAAATGTGAGTTAATATTGACCACCTTTCTAAGCTTCCCACTGCCAACCTTTTCCATGCGCTTACTTTTCAATACTCAAGTCATCGCGCTTTAATTAATCGTGAGCTTATTTTAATTTTAATGTTGTAATCCTAAAAAAATCAAAATCATTTAAAGATAAAATGACGAAGCTTATTTTAGTTTAAATGTAGTAATCCTAAAAAATCAAAATCATTTAAAGATAAAGTGACGGAGCTTATTTTAATTTAAATGTTGTAATCCTATTGTCGCTGGACTGGTGCAAATTACTCATACCACCAACAGCCATCATCCTCATCTAGACCGCACATCACTTCCTCACTCTAGCAGGCTATGACATGAAATGTGTAACTCCCAACGCAATGAAAAGTCAAGTCTTAGTTGATTTGCTTGCACATTTCCCGAGAGGAGAATATGAATATGCACCTCCATCAGAGCAGAACTCTCAGCTACAGTATTGGAGGAAGCCATCAAATTTCAGAAAACTTGCCTCCAATGTAAATTCTACTCATGTCCAGCAGAATGTGCCTTAGAGCATTATATTATGAAGACCGGAGAAAGCCCTATATTGTATTTATTTTCTGGATCGCGAAATCCTCCCCTCTGAAACAAAAGATGTAGTTGGAATAAAGAAAAGGGCATTTCGCTTCTTTGCTAAGCAAGGATAACTTTACATGAAGGGCTATCTATCTATGTAAGTTCATTAGAAAGAAAGTAGGAGAGGAAGTTCGGGATTATTAAACTCAACCTTTGTTTTAGGAAATGGGCAGTCTAGCGACTTTCAGTTTTACTTTGATGATCTAGAATGTTTCAGTACAGATGATATTGAATATATGGACATTGCTCAACATATGGCTCTTTTAACCTATAGATCTAAGAAGCTCTTTAAAAAAACATAGAAGGCAATTCCCTCAAAACCCAACCAACAACAAATCTGGGTTGGACAAATCAAAGGCCAAGTGCTATAACTGCAACCAACTTAGTCATTTTTCAAGGGAATGCAAGGATCCAAAGTCCAAACAAGGAGCCCGTTAAGCCTCCCAACATCATGCTACTCCAAAAGCTACTGCAAAACCAACCGAACCACAAACAAATACTGTTGCTCAAGAAGTTGATTGGAGCTTTATGGTGCAAAATGTCACTCAAACTCAAGCTCTCATGGCTGGAACAGAAGATAGTCAGGTATATGAACATCTCTGTACTCCAACATGTATAGCTAAGGTTAAACTGTATCAGGACTATACATGGAAATTGTTGGATCAAGTAAGGCTGGTGCAACCAAAACCAAACACTTAGACTATTTGAGTACAAAAAATTAGGAACTTCTGAAGGTAACTTCAGCACTTCCGAAGATAACTGCTGAACTTCCGAAGACAAGTTCAAGGAACTTCTGAAGACAAGTCAGCTTCCGAAGACAAAGTCTCTGCTTTTCCGAAGCTTAACACTTAGAAGAATTGAAGACTACAACTTCCGAAGTATGTAGTCCCAAGGAAGCCTTGGAAGAAGTATCCATTTCCGAAGTATAAATGGCTTCGGAGTTAACCTTCATAAGTATGGTCTCTCTAACAGTCCACTGCAAATCTCTGAGATACTACATGACATTTTTCCATGTCCATGCAGTTGACCTTACTTTAATCCACTGTTCACACCTTATCAGTTAGTATACTTGTCAACTTTAGTTGGTGACAAAAGATAAGTCATGGACATATCATGACTACTATATCTTAGATAATATTTTATCTAAGATACCATACTTGAGCTTTGTAGTATTTGCTTTAGTCTAAGGTTTTCAGCTCGTATCAAAGTATATCCGGTTGTAGGTAGTAGTATATATAGCTTCTTATTTTAACTCGTGTAACATGCTTGCAAGAGTCTTGTAATACTTTGAGATGAGAAATAATATTTACAAGTATCTTGAAGAACTATTCTCTTGTGTTTGCTTTGATTTACTAAGTATATTATCATCAACTCTTAGAATGATTATGCTTTATCACAAAACCGAGTGTTACTTAGTTAGTTTGAGAGAGAAATACTTATGTTGAGAACAAAAATTGATCCTGTAGTTGGTATTAGAGCTTCTTTAGCTCTTGATTGTGTGATCTTACCATCCTAATCATCCTCTTCTTACTCACCTACTTACTACTCTAAAAAATGGCCTTTAACCAGAAATTTGAATGTGAAATGGCGACGATGACTAAAGCACCTATTATCACCCCAGAAAACTTCAGACAATGGAGCAAACGCATTGAAGGGTTCATCATATATCAAGACAGCCAAATGTGGATATCTATCGCCAATGGCCCTTACAAGCCAAAGGTAGTTGCACCTGCTAGAGGTGGTGCCATGATAGAGAAGGTGGTGGAAGATTACTTAGAAGAAGACCACAAACGACTTGATATTGATGGCAAGGCCATGACTGTTCGGATGATTGCTATACCTAACTCCATCATGGTGGGGTTTAAGCATTGCTAGTAAGCTAAAGAACTGTTTGATGCCTTAACCAACATATATGCAAACTCTAATGACTCAAAGAAAGATTCATTGAAGCAACAGCTTGAGAATTTTACTCACATTGCTGGAGAGACCTTGAGCCAACAATACTTCAGGTACACAGATCTTATCTCCTCCCTTTAGTATGTGGGAATAACTCTTGAGTTGAGAGATCTCTCATGGAAATTCATGAGTTTACTCTCCATTGAGTGGACGTTCTACTTTGTCTTTATCTAGAGGACAAAAAATCTGAACTCCCTCACCATGACTGAACTATATGGCATTCTAGATGGATAATGTGTAGAAATGGAGAACAAAAGTGGCCACCAAGTGAGCAGATCTTCAAGCCTTCATGTTAGCAACACACTGAAGGCTTAAGACCCCTACAACCTCAACAGTTCTAACGCAATCTCAACAACCATCATGTTCCTCTGGGCATTACATTACATTTCTTGAGACTCCAAGGTCTCAACAGGCTCATCTAAGTCCTTTCCAGGATAGTTGTGCTTTTGTCTCAGAAAACGGACACTCCAGTGACTTTCAGTTTTGCTATAAAGATCTAGAATGTTTCAGCCTAGATGACGTGGAATACATGGACATAGTTCAACAAATGGATCTGTTAGCCTACAGGGCAAAGAAATTCTTCAAAAGAACTAGAAGGCAGTTCCCTTAGAACCCAACTAGCAGCAAGTTTGGGTTCGACAAAGCAAAGGCAATTGTTACAACTGTAACCAGCTGGGTCATTTTGCTACGGAATGCAAAGCTCCCCAATCAAATCCGAGATCTACTCATGCCTCCACACATCCTACAACACCTAAAGCTGCTGGAAAGTCAACTGAGACAGTTGTTGTGGCTCAAGAAGTTGATTGGAGCTTTATGGTGCAAGATTTCACCCTTGCACAAGCACTCATGGCGGGAACAGACAATTCAAAATTATATGAACATCACTATACTTCAGCCTATATTGCTAAGGTTAAAATGTATTAGGACTACAATATGGAAATTAAATCTGGCATTGAGTCCTTGAATATCTTAAAGGCTGATTTTATAAGGGTTGAATCTGACTATTAAAATAAAATTGAGGAGTTAGAAAATACAATATCCTCTTTAAAACATGATCACACTAATTGCATGACTCAAATCATAGATTTAATATCCAAATTGACTGAGGCTCTAGCCAAGCTAGTAATAGTTGAGGCTCAAGCTAGGAAGCATGCTATTTCTGAGAAAAACTTCCAAGCCATTCTTGCATCATGTTCTCACTCAAAGCTTTGTTATAAAAAGGTGGGTTGGGAACCAATGAAATTGCTCCACCACATTCTTATGAGTCTATTAGACAACCAAGGTGTGGTACTAAAGAGCAAGAGGTTCCATCTACTGACCCACCTTTCCATGAGTCAAAGAGTGATGTAATAATGGAGACCATCATAGGGAAGAACCAGGTAATTTTACCCACTCCTACCAGTGATGTTCAACCCCTGACTACCAAAGCCAGAAGAAGTAGAGCTAAGGCAGCCAGAAAAACTGCCAAGAAAATGGCTTAATCTAAGCTGAAGATAGACCCAAAGCAAGAAGGTGTGTTCATTTCAGCTGGATTCCAGGTGGTAGGAAACTTTGATTTAGGAAAGGTGTGTAGTACCAACACTCCTATCCTACCAAAGGATCAGAAGTTAAAGGGAAAGATTGCAGATGAAGAAAAGAAGAACAAGAAAATGCAATCTTTAAGTTCCTAGAAGACTAACATTGCCTACATAATGTGTGGTCTACAAAACCATATTACTAAAGATTGTTACTACAATCCTACTAGCACACACTATGCAAACAATGTTAAAAGAGAAGGAGTCAGGGAAGGTTTCTCATTTGGACCCTATCATATGGTTCAAGTGATGAAAAAGGGAAAGCTTGTTTCCAAAGCAAGGTGGCTTTTGGAAGAAAGTGTTTCTTCCAAAGGGAAAATGGCTTCGGAAGTTAAAGTTGTTAAGTCACAAAAGAACAAGAAAGTCACCTTGAAACCATCCCAGAAGAAGACTGCTTCGGAAGAAAAGGTGGGGAAGACTTCTTCCGAAAAGAAAGAAGCTTCAGAAGAATGTCATGTTGCTCAAGCTTCATCAAGATCATCCTCAATGATTATCCAAGGGATGGAATGGAAGATCAAAGAAGATGCAACAACACAAACCTCTTCTTCAAAGACATCCATTGAACCCCCATGCATAAAATTTAGTTCGGTTATATCACTGTCATTGGAAGAACCCAAGACAAAAAAGGCTTGGGTTTCCAATCAAAACTAATCAACTTATCTTATGTGCAGGGACATTCACATGATAAGAATAACAATATATTGATTGTGAATAGTGGATCCTTCAGGAACATATCTCTCCTTCAACAATTTCAACATTTTGATGGAGGTCCTGTCCAGTTTGGAGGATAGACCGGAGGATATATTTCTGACAGAGGGAGTATATCCAATGGTAATTTAAAAGTTGACAAAGTAAATTTTATCAAATAGCTTGAACATAACCTGTTAAGTGTTTCTTGATATTGTGATCAAAAGCATCAAATGCACTTCACAAAACATGAGTGCATTATCCTCAAACCCGGGATGTCAATTCCTCAGGGGATATGTACAAGCTGGATATGAACAATGCTTCCCTACTGGGTGAAGTATCATGCTTTCTTTCCAAAGTTGATAGTGATGAGTCAACTTTATGGCATAAATGAATTTGTCATGTGAATTTTAAAATAATGAATAAGTTGGCTAAAAATAATTTGGTACATGGTTTCCTTAAAAAGGAATTTTTCTGCAAAGATAACTGTGCTGCATTCCTGAAGGGGAAGGAATATAGGTAATCTCATAAATCCAAAGTTGTTAACTCAATCACTACTCCATTACACTTATCACACATGGATCTTTTTGGTCCCACAAGTATAATGAGCATTGGAAGGAAATCATATTGCCTTATGATTGTTGTTGATTTTACAAGATTTACATGAGTATTCTTTTTAAGAACTAAAGATGAAACTGCTACAACTTTAAAATCTTTTATTCTTAAAATAGAAAATCAAATTGATCACAAGGTTAAGATAATAAAAAATGATCAAAGAACTGAGTTTAAGAATCAACTTCTTGGCTTATTCTATAACTCAAAAGGGATTGCATGACGATATAGTGCTCCTAGAACTCCTCAACAAAATGGTGTTGCTGAGAGGAGAAACATGACACTTATTGTGACGGCTCGGACCATGTTAGCTGATTTAAAGTTGCCTCTAACATTCTGGGGAAAGGTAGTCACCACTACATGCTATGTGCAGAACAAGGTTCTTGTAGTTAAGCCACATGGAAAAACCCCTTATGAGGTGTGGAACAAGAGGTCATCATTCATTGGCTTTCTAAGGTCGTTTGGCAGCAGGTGTACCATACTTAACACAAAGCATAATTTGACAAAATTTGCTGAAAATTCGGATGATGCTATCTTTGTTGGATATTCCTCCAACTCTATTGTATATAGAGTTTACAACATTAAAAGTCAACAATTTGAGGAATCATCCAACATTGTTGATAATGAGCACACTCCTTGTGTTTGGGGGAATGGCCCTGTTCATATTTTTGACTTAAAATTGCTTCCAAACTATTCTAAACCATCTTGTGAGAATGTTTCAGATGGAATAGGTACTCAAAGTGACTCTGATGATGATCAATTGTTCGAGTTGCCCAAACCTTTTCCAAATTCTCCAAGAGTCTATGAACATCAAGCTCCCAAAACTGGTACATCTGATAGCATGGCTATTTCAGGAACTAGTGGAGCTTTAACTAGTTATTAGCAAAGTAAGTCTCACAACTCATCAGCTGATAATGAACAACACCAAGCTGATGGAAGTAGCATTTTCAAGGAACATACAACTGTTAATGCAGCTTCTTAGCCAACTAATATTGATAATGTTTCTCCTTCATTCAATCAGTCCTCATTGAATGAGTGTGAAACATCATCTGGACCAAGTGTTCAAAATCTTGAGCCAAACTTCTCAAATCTGGATCTATCTGTGCAACTGGATTTGATTCCCAGACTTAGAATTCACAACACTCATCCAGTTGAAAACATCATTGGAAATGTCTCTGAAGGTGTGAGAACCAGGGGAAAATCTCATAACAGGAATGTCTTCCTATACTCATGCTTTTTGTCAGAGATGGAACCCAAGAAGGTAAAAGATGCCTTGAAAGATAGTAGTTGGGTTGAATCAATGCAAGAGGAATTACTTCAATTCAAAAGACAAAAGGTTTGGAACCTCTATCCACTACCATCTGGTCAAGTACCTGTAGGCACCAAATGGGTATTCAGAAATAAGAGAGACGATAAAGGCTTGATTATCAAGAACAAGGCAAGAATGGTAGTTCAAGGATATACTCAAGAGGAAGGAATTCATTATACTGATGTCTTTGCACCTGTTGCAAGATTTGAGGTAGTTAGGATTTTCCTTGCTTATACTTCAAACAAAGAACCTCATTTTCTACGTGCTTGATGTCAATTATACATTTCTATCTGGGGATATAGATAGGGAAGTCTACGTGTGTCAATCTCTAGGATTTGAAGACCCACAACACCCCAACTATATGTGTAAGCTGGATAAAGCTCTATTTGGGCTGTACCAAGCACCTAGGCTGTGGTATGAGACCTTGTCTTAGTTCTTTTTGAAGAATGGATACACTAGAGGTAACATTGATAAGACTCTTTTCATAAGAAAGTTTGGGAAAGACATTTTGCTCGTTCAAGTCTAAGTTGATGACATAATATTTGGTTTTTCAAATGATCAAATATTCAAGGACTTTGAGAGCATTATGAAGAAAAAGTTTGAGATGAGTTCCCTGGAAAAATGGACTTTTTTCTTGGAATTCAGGTGAAGAAGATGAAGGAAGGGTTCTTCTTAAATCAATCTAAGTATGTTAATGACATTTTAGAAAGATTTGAGATGAAAGATTGTAAGCCGGCCAAAACACCTATACCTAGAAACCATAATCTTTGTCCTGACTCCAAGGGGAAGGATATTGATCAACATCAGTATAGAGCATTTATTGGTTCTCTGATATATCTCACAACAAGTAGATCTGATATAGTGTTTTCAACTTGCATCTTTGCAAGATATTAGGCTGCTCCAAAGGTGTCTCATCTAGTTGCTACCAAGAGAATCCTTAGATACCTTAAAGGAGCACCCAAACTAGGTCTCTTGTATCCAAGGAATGATAATTTCAATCTCTATGGCTATTCAGATAGTGACTATGGTGTCTACAATATCAACAAGATATTCACATCTAGAGGATGTTAATTTCTTGGTGGAAGGATCATCTCATGGCAATGCAAGAAGCAATCCTGTATTTTAACATTTATTGTTGAAGCTGAATACATTGCTACTGCTAGTTGTTCTGCTCAGCTGTTGTGGATTCAAAACCAAATGATAGATTACTAATTCAACTTCATGAGTACTCCTATCCAAATTGACAACAACAGTGCTATCAACATCATCGAAAATCCAGTGAAACACTCCAAGACAAAACACATTGATATCAGGTATCATTTCATTAGAGATATTCATGAAAAAATCTGTTTAAACTAATTAAAGTTGACTCAAATGAACAATATGCTGATTTGTTTACCAAGGCCTTTGATGAACAAAGATTTAAGTATCTCATTACAGCTATTGGGATGATAAACATTGATTAGTCTATTTCATTTAAAAAACCTTTTTCTTTTAAATGTGTAAAGTCTTTTGTCAAAACAATTTAAGTCTTGTTGCAAAAGGTCTCTTTGAAATTTTTCTAAGTATAAATTCTTCCAAAGAGGAATTAACCCTCGGAAGATGTCATATATATCTTCCAAAGCAAAATTCCTCCGAGAAAAATTTTCTTCTTGGAAGAGTTTTTAGTCTCGGAAGAAGCGATTGATTGGATATCAGATCTACTTTCGAAGCTTATAAAAGTCTCCATTCGGAAGGAACTTTTTAATCTCAAAATTAAAATATTTACCTTCGGAAGAAAATTACCTTTGGAAATACTTTATACTCTAACAAAAGATCTTACTGTGTAACGAAAATCTTTGGTCCCCACATAGTAAAAGCAAAGATTTTATTAATGATGTTGGAATCTTTTAAATGGTTTTTTAATTTTACCGCCCCTGTCACATCTTACCCCAAACAATCTTTACATCTTATCTAACCCCCAAAACCGCCATTTCACCCATTTAAATAAACCCAACTCTTTATTTTAATTTTTTACAATTTTTACTTCCAACAAGCTTGCTTCACCTCCAATTCAGTTAAATTCAAACTCGTCTCTCTGCAACCTTTTTCCCATAATGGCAGTTAACCTTCAACACATCCAAGTCGCAATCCTTGATTCATCTAAGGATGCTGACTTCTCAGATATCATTTCCTTTCTCACCCAATCTACCTATTACACCACTCTGACTATTAACCCTACCATTTACTCAAATCATATTGCTGAATTCTATAAGGTCGAGCATTTGTGGCCAAGAGTTGATTATTTCTAAACAACTCAATAGGGGAGCATCTGGAGCTCCACGATGACGACGCTCCTACTGAATTCCCCAAGTCAGACATAGATGACACATATACCCAAATGGGATATGGTAGAGATGTGAGCACTTCTATTGTTTACAAGTTTAATTTCTCATACAACTAGATGTTCCTACTCCATGTTGTTCTCCACTATTTGTCTAATAAGTCTGGGGAATGGGATCAAATCCCATATGAACTAGGATGCCTAGTTCATGGGTTGGTGAAAATCCTTCACTTTAATTACTCAAGATTTGTCCTGACTAACCTTATGGAGAACCTCCAGAGGGACACATTCTTCATGTGTGCTAGGTTCCTTTAGCACACCATCAACTGTGAGTTGGACCAGAGTCAGCTTGTCTGTATAACTGTCCTACCAGTTCCTCAAATAAGGCCGACCATCTTTAAACTCTTGAAGAGAGTGTCCACCAACTACACTTGAAGACACAATGATCTTCTTCCAGGTATGATTGAGCCAATGGCTCCTGGTGACATCACTGTTAACCCCATAGGTGATGAACCCACAACAGAAACTACCCTCACTTTGCCAAATCTACCTTCCCAACCCATTACAATTACCTACCAGAGACGACCCAAAAGAACCCTTGTTCAATCTACTCTAATTGAACAAGCTCCTCCTATTCAATCCCAAAAGACTAGAGTGGGAACATGGCCCCCCACTTAGTCTAAGGTCTCGCCATCCTTCACATTTGACCTCAATATGTGTCTCCTTAGACTCAATCCTTTAAGCCCGAAACCCAAGCTACAAACTCTTAGGGTGAGTCTGTATACTCCCCTGAGTAGCCAAAAAGGGATAGCCCCACCATAGGCTCAATGCCAATAGACATTGATCAAGGTCCCGGGTCATTAGGCTTAACCTCCATATCCTTCACTAACCTATTAATAGGAACTAATGAGGAGATTATGTGTCTTCAGGGCATTGAAGTTGATCCACAACACCCTCTTAAGGATCAAATGAGCCCAAGGAGATCTCTAACCTCTAGCCCATATCAGTAGACCCATACTGAGGTGAGTCCCACTAGTGTGGAAGGGACTCTTGTGGATTCAACTCTCACTACTCCAGGTGCCTCATTGGGCCCTGAAGACAATGGTAACATTACTGAGACTGAATCTACAACAACTAAGCATTCTGATGACTTCGAAAGAGACATCATTATGCATGGGAAACCAGGGCGCCACGAAATCACTTCTGGTGGTGGGGATGAACATACAAGGTATGTTACCTCATCTCCCTATGATTCTTCTCAAGAAGATGAGGGAAGCATACAACTCACCATAAACGACCTCCTCACTAAAGTCTCTAACCTTGAATTTAGGGTCAAAACTTTACAGGAGAGGTCCGCCACTCAGTAACTTGAGATTCACAATCTCAGGGCTAAAGTAGTTATGAAACAGACTAAGTGATCTACTAGGCATGTACCAATTCAGGTCTCAATGACTTCTTCCTCTAGCTCATCTAGTTCTCAAGATGATGCTACCAAAAAGGAGGAGAATGTTCAGAGACAATCACACATGACATCCACCTGCTCAGCCATCTCGATTCTTTCTTCAAGATATCCTACTCAACATTCAGATGTTTTCCTGGAGCCTTCTCCAATCACCCTCCAGGTGGAACCAAGGAGGCTGAAAGATCTAAACAGGTTTCTAACCTTGTTTCTTATAGGATCTTCTATGTGGCAGGCAGGTCCTGATGTTGTTATGGCCTACTTTGGAGCTGAAGAGCTTAAGAGGCTGAATACATCTTCTACTAATGTTGAGGAAGTTGGTCAACCTAAAGTTCACATGGAATCTGAGATTGATTTCGAAAGGGACATGGAGACTGGTGACCCAACAACCAAAACAGTTGGGGACAGATAGTGTATTGCAATAGACTTCCGAAGTTGAAGTCAAAGTTGTGGAAGAACAATTTTTGTCTTTCAAAGCTGAGATGGAAGCTGCAGAAGGGCTTTACTCCTTGTCCGAGGATCTTATCATCACAAATACAATCTTGGAACTAGCATCTGAGGTGAATAGTGAGGACTACCTCAAGTTACCCATTACTCAAACATCATCATCACCAAATGCTCCAGCCACTACTCAACAACCTGAAATCTCTACTCAAGAATCTCCAAAGTCTAAAGCTTCCAAAGATGTTAAAGGAAAGAGGAAGCTGACTGCGAAAGAACTTCTAGAGGAGGAAAGGTTGGAGAAACTAAGAAGAAAAGGAAGACTCCCCTTTGAGAAACTACTAGCTGCAAATAGCAAAGCAGATGTAGCCAATCAGGAGGCAATAAACAACCAGAAAAGAGTGGAAGTAATTGATAGACTTGTCAACCTGGGAGCTACAAGTTAGGATGTACTCCTCTTACCACTTGAGGAGTTGATTGAGCTTGAGAAGTAAACCTTGCTAAAAAGAGAACAAGAAGCAGCAACAAGGTTGGCCTTGGAAGAAGAATACATGAGGAAAAAGGAGGAAACTGATCAAAGGCTCAGGAGTAAAAGGATAGCTTTCCTACGCTCCAGCGGATTCTCTTTTGAAGAACTTGCTCCATATGACAATGACATGATCCTATTGCTTGTAAATAAAGAAAAGGATCAAATGAAGAAGGAGAGAAAGAGGGCCTTTAGGGAACAACTTAAGGAGAAAAAGAAGAAAGAAGATGATGCTTAGCTTGCAGCCATGAAGAAGTCTAGGGACAAAACTTGGATGAATGACTATCTCAAGGCCCACGGCTTCTCAGAAAGGCAGGTTGGATCTATGTTTGTGAAGACCCTGCAGCGTATTGTCAGTGAAATCAAGGCTGACATACGCTCATGAAAAAGGAAAAAGATGTACCGAATAGTACAAGGGATGACTTTCACATCTACTCCATAACCACAACGTCAACCCGAACCTACTCCTTTCCCTTTCCCTGTTAAAATGGAACCAACCTCTGAGCCTCACACCCCTGAACCCACATCATTAACCTTACCCACTTCCTCACCCACTCAATATAAACAACCACCAAAACTACCGATCCTTAAACCTAAAACCTTACCCATAACCCAATCCTCATCCACCAAACAACCACCCAAGTCATCCTTTCATACATCTAAACCTCTTTGTTAGAGGAATTTAAGGAAATCAAGAGATTGATCATTAATTGCACATCATTGAGCAATATCTCTTATCAGGAGGAGTCTGTCAAACTGACTTACACTGTCAACTCCTCAAGTTCCCTCACAAGAGAGCAATTCCTTGATCTCCTAAGAGGAAAAATAGACCAGGCCATCAAACCTCTTGTCCTCAACTCTGATTCATTGAATGATGAAGAGAAAAATCTCAGAAGAAGATTGGTGACTCTGCTGGATACAAAGAAATGTGGAAAGTTTCCTAGTCAGGCGCTTGTGCCAAGAAAGAAGATTATCCAATGAAGGTTCGAAGTCTCTTCTCACAACTTTGTTGTTGAGAGAGAGAATGGAGAGATAAATTGGTTAAATACCTCATCTCTACTACACTTAAGCAGATTTGATATTGCTGAGTTGGCAAAGAAGCCATTCTCCAACTCCGAGGTAGCTGCTCACATCAGAAATCATCTAAGCAGCCTTCATCTTGCTAAGCTAACTGCAAAAGCTAGGACTGAAAAGGAGATGAACAACCAAAGCCAAATCCTTTCTTCAAATGGTTGAAGGTCCCAACCTTGAATCCATAGTTAGATAGGAGTATGACTATAACTACCATCAAATAAATCTCTTCAGGGGGAACAACAAAGGGTACACATAATTCAAAGTGACAGAATGGATCTCCTTTCTACGAATGATTTGTACAAACTTCTCAACACTACTTCAGGGAAGAACAAAGAAACTGACAAGTATTTGCTTTCCCTGGTGCTGAAAGTTTTGAGAAGCAGGAAGAAGTGAGGTTTTGGTAGCGTCAACCTAGGGGGAGTTTGTTGGATCAAGTAAGGCTGGTGCAACCAAAACCAAACACTTAGACTTTTTGAGTACAACAAAAAAGGATCTTACGAAGGTAACTTCAACACTTTTGAAGACAACTGCTGAACTTCCAAAGATACACTTTAGCTTCCAAATATAAAGTCTCTGCTCTTCCGAAGCTCAACACTTCTAAAGTATGAAGTCCAAAGGAAGCCTACAACTTCTGAAGTATGAAGTCCAAAGGAAGCCTCGGAAGAAGTAGCCACTTCCAAAGTATACGTGGCTTTGGAAGAACAAGTTCTTCCGAAGCCAGTTAACCTTCAAAAGTAGCTACTATGAACCAGTGGACATAAGTATGGTCTTTCTGACAGTCTGCTGTAAATCATTGAGATATGGCACTTTCCCAAATTCATGTAGTTGATCTTACTTTAATCCACTTTTCACACCTTATTAGTTAGTACAATTGCCCACTTTAGTTGGTGATAAAAGGTTAGTTATGGACATGTCATTACTACCATAACTTAGATAATATTTTATCTAAGATACCTTAACTTTAGCTGTGTAGTATTTGCTTTAGTCTAAGGTTTCCAGCTGGTATCAAAGTATATCCGGCTGTAGGTAAGATATATAGAGCTTCTTATTGTAACTCATGTAACATGCGTGCAAGAGTCTTGTAATACTTTGAGTTGAGAAATAATATATATAAGTATCTTGAAAAACTATTCTCTTGTGTTTGCTTTGATTTACTTAGTATATTATCATCAACTCTTAGAAGGATTATGCTTCATCACAAACCCAAGTGTTACTTAGTTAGTTTGAGAGAGAAATACTTATGTTGAGAACAAATTCAAATCATGTAGAAATCAAAACTGATATTGAGTCTTTAAACATCCTAAAATTTGATTATAAAAAGTTAGAATCTGACTATAAAACTAAAATTGAAGAGTTAGAGAAAATTATGTCCTCTTTAATACATGAACACTCCAATTATAGGGCTTAAATCAAATATTTAATTTCCAAGTTAACTAAGGCTCAAGCCTAGCTAGTAATAACTGAGGCTAAAACAAAGAATTATGCTATTCAAGAGTATAACTTCAAAACCATTCTTGCATAGTCATCCTAATTAAAGGTCAGTTATCAAAACAAAGGTGGGTTAGGAACTAGTGAAATTGTTTCACCATATTCTTATGAGTCTATAAGACAACCAAGATATGGTACTAAAGAGTAAGAGGTTCCACCTGCTGACCTACTACCTTATGGGAATTAGGATGATGCAACTATGGAGACCATTATAGGGAAGTACCATGTAGAAAAACCAATCCCCACTAGTGATGATCAACCTCTAACCGCCATAGAGAAGAAACAAAGCTAAGGCAGCCCAAAACACTGCCAAGAAAGTGGCTGAGTTGTAAGGTCCCATCCCTAGAACACTCACAGTTAGTCAATCATCATACATAAAACATTCATCTACATTTACTAAAATACTACAGTGGAATGATTTAACTAAAACCATTTCATATATTAATAATAACTTTTGCAAAATAATACATTATTGTTAAATTACAAAATATCACTTGTTGAATTACATGACAAAAATATTATCAAAATAATACATTATAGTAGTTGTCCCATGCCATCCTTAGTAAAACTTACCTACCAATTGGAAAATACATGAAAAATCAACATTGTTGAGTGAGTTCTAGCTTTATAAAAACATTATATTACCTTTCATTCATTAGACATTTTCTTTCTTTCGCACATGATCATACATCATACATACATCAAGGTAATATTTATTATCTTCCATCATTGATCATTTCGATCATATCACAAATTTCGTACTTATCATACTTTTTGTACTTTTCTTTTCTTTCACTTCCATCCAGATCTTGTCATATGCTTAACCCCATTCTTGGGCACCATGCCATATCATCTTAGGTTAAGCGACAAGGATCCCATATCACACGTATGGAGTAGTCACATAAACTAGCTCCCTCTGTGTGTGAACCCTTAAGGGTTAGCCACGATTGCACACTGTAAACACATAGTTGAGCTAACAACTCTTGGTGAGTTATGAACTTTCTTACATTTGCTTGCAAAACCTTTCATTCGTTCATTCGTTATTTTCCACTTTCATTATCTTAAATCTTTCGCTTTGTTAAGATAATACTTTATGTTCATTAACATAATGACACCACGCAACGCCATGTAATAATACACAATAAGGAACATAAGGAAACATATCATACACATGCATAGCATCATCACATATCATCCTACATCATCATAAAATCATCACACATCACCCCTGGGAACATCCTAAGCAATCACCTAAAAATTCCTTTCTTCCCAAAATTTAATAAAATGTGAAATGGGTAGTTAGGCTCCTGGGACACTTAGGCGCATAGGAAACTTTTAGGTGTATGGGCACTATTTGGGCGCATGGCCAACACTTAAGCGTCTGGGAAAATTTTCTAGGCGCATGGTAACTATGCAGGTGCATGGGCCTGACTTAGGCGCATGGGCACTTTGCGCGTCTGGGCACTATTAGGGCGCATGAGCTTGGGCGTTTTGGGTAACACTTAGGCACTTGGCGGTTGGGTGCATGGGCTATTATTCAAACGCATGGGTAACTAACTTGCAACTAATCATGAGAATTCAGACCCGAATTCAATTCTATCATTTATTAAGCTTAGTTCTAATGTTCTAAGCAACAAAATGATACTCATAACATCAACATAATCATAAATCATCCCAAACGTACACACACCCACATTTCACACACACAAACATATGGGTATACACACCCAATCATCATAAAAACATTTAAACATGCATTTCCAGTCCCAAAATCAGTTAAAACATGTAAAAAGAGAATTCTAGAACTCACCTTTGGCAACCTCTTCGGATAGAATTCTTCAACCTGAATGCACTTTGAGTTCAAACACCAAAAACCCACCAAAACACACACCCAAACACCAAAAAACACACATAAGCATAAACCCGATGCTAAAACCAACCAAGAAAACTTAAAAACATTGAATTCTTACCTTAAATTTGACCTATTCTTCTTCCTTCTTTCAAAACCCGAAGCTTCTACTCTTTCTCTCTCTAAAACCGAATGCAAAAGTTGATGTAACAAGGAAGTCTTTGGCCTTGTCCACTTTTGTACAAAATATATTATCATTTGTATTTTTGCACATTTAACCCCTCATCTTGGGTTTTATTGCATTTCTTTCTTTCTCTTTACTTTTATTCTTCATTTTACATCTTTTATAATTTCTAGGTGTTATATGAGTCCAAGCTAAAGATAGACCCAAAACAAAAGGGTGTGTTTATCTTAGCTGGATTTTAAGTGGTTGGATGTTTTGATCTTGGAAAAGAGTGTAGTACCAGCACTCCTACCTAGCTGAAGAATCAGAAGCTAAAGGGGAAGACTATTGATGATGAAAACATGTGCAAGAATCAATAGTCCTCATACCCTATAAAGAGTAACATTGAGTGCATAATATGTGTCTACACAACCATATGGCTAAAGATTGTTACTATAATCCTGTAAGCACACATTATGCAAATAATGTTAAGAAAGAAGGAGTCAAGGAAGGTTTCACATTTGGACCTTATCATATGGTTCAAGTGTTAAGAAAGGGAAAACTTGTTTCTGAAGTCAAATTGGTTTCGGAAGAAACTCATTCTTCCAAAAGGAAAATAACTACGGAAGACATGCCAAGAAGATTCAAAAGAACAAAAGAATTCCTTTGAAACCTTCCGAGAAAAGAACTGCTTCGGATGAAAAGGTGGTGAAATCCTCTTCTGAGAAGAAAGAAACCTCGGAAGAAAGCCATGTTGCTCAAGCTTCATCAAGCTCATCTACACTGATCAACCAAAGGATGGAGTGGAAAATCAGAGAAGATGCTATAACCCAAACCTATTCTTCACAAACCAAAATTAAACCCCTATGCATACATTTTGGTTCTGTTATGTCATTTACATTGAAGATCACAAGATCAATAAGGCTTGGGTTTCCAATAGTAACTAACTTTTTCATCATATTTGCAAGGACATCCGCATGACAAAATGGCAATGTGTGGATTGTGGATAGTGGATGCTCCAAGCACATGATATGGAATAGATCTCTTCTTCAACAATTTCAACATTTCGATGGAGGTCCTGTTCAATTTCGAGGTGAAACCAAAGGATACATTTCTCAATTTGGAGGTGAAACCGAAAGATACATTTCTGGTAGAGGTAGTGTATTAATGGTAAGGTAAAGGTCGACAAAGTAAACTTTGTCAAACAGCAAGAATACAATCTTTTAAGTGTTTCTTAGTTCTGTGATCAAAAGCACCAAATGCTTTTAACAGAACATGAGTGCATTATCCTTAAACCCGGGATGAGAATTCCTCAGAATTAGTGCTTCTTAGATCTCCTAGGAAAGGGGATATGTACAAGTCTTATATGAAATATTTCCTCACTGGGTGAAGTATCATGATTTCTTTCTAAAGCTAATGGTGCGAGTCAACTCTATGGTATAAAAGAATGTGCTCTATTAATTTCAAACCATGAATAAGTTGGTTAAAAATAACTCGGTACATGGTATGCCTAAAAACAAATTTTTCTACAAAGATAATTGTGTTACATGTCTGAAAGGAAAGTAACACAGTGTCTGTCATTAATCCAAAGAAGTTAACTTTATCACCACTCTATCACACTTATTGCATATGGATCTATTTAGTCCCACAAGTATAATAAGCATTGGAAGGAAATCATACTGCCTTGTGATTGTTGATGATTTCACTAGATTTACATGGGTATTCTTTTTAAGGACTAAAGATAAAACTGCTCAAAGTTTAAAATCTGTTATTCTTAAAATAGAAAATCAAATTAATCACAAGGTTAAAATAATTAGAAGTGATCAAGGGACTTAGTTTAAGAATCAAGTTCTTGACTCATTAGGTACTTCAAAAGGGATTGCCAGATAATTTATTGCTCCTATAACTCCTTAACAATATGGTGTTGCTAAGTGGAGAAATAGGCAACTTATTGAGGCTCCTAGAACTATGTTAGCTGATTCAAAGTTGCCTTTAACATTCTAGGAGAAGACAATCAACATTGCATGTTATGTGCATAATAGAGTTCTTACAGTCATGCCCTATGAAAAAACCCCTTATGAGCTATGGAATAAGAGACCATCATTAATTGGTTTTCTTAGGTCATTGTTGATAGGATCGTGTATGGGACAAAGTACTAACTGATATACGTGTATTCCAAATGAAATAGTGTGGAATCCTATTTAATTGGCGATCCAATCAGTGAGAACGCCCGTAGAATCAATTGTAGATTGAATCTAAACGTTAAGAACGATTGATAATCGATCTAGTGCGATCTATGAACTTGGAACATGTTCTTTGAAGTCTTTGGACGGCTAGGGTACGATTTAGTACGTAGGTATTTGAAGTGTTACGTTTTTACACGATTTAAGTGGTATTTATAGGTTAGGGTTTCTCATTCGTGCGACTGAACCATCAGCATGGTTCAGTCGTGTGACTGAGTAATGAGGTTGATCCATTTGCACGACTGAGTGTTCAGTCATGCGACAGAGTCAATCTCATGTCACAATCATGCGACTAATCAAGTCTCCTGGTTCAGTCGTGCGACTGGTTCATTAGCATGAAGTTGTTCATGTGTATGTCCATTAGCATGGGCCATTCGCATGAGAACTTCATACGACTAAGTTTGAATATGTTTCTCAATCATTACTTTAGTAAGATTTATTCAAACAACCACAAACCTATATAATTAGTTCAATATGCATTAATAAACAATAAACATTCAAACATACACTGAAACATTCAACATTAAGATCATCAATCACATAATCTGTTTCATTCGACTCATATATTTCATTTACATTAAGGACATGACAAACATATTACATTAAGATCGTAAATTAGGTACATATGTATCTACAAACTCCCCCTTGGACCTAGTTTCTATCATTGTCTGGCATCCTTCATTAGCTTGTCAAACTTCTTATGCCTCTCCTCAACTGCGACTCCAACATGTATCTCAAAAGTAAAGTAGAGTCTTATCACATTCTAAAATTGGAGGGCCTGTACGATATCCTACGGATCATAGAATAAAGGTCACCTGTATAAAGTATAAACATCACTAGCTGACAGGTTTGTTAGCCATATTGGGTCAAATACCCTGATGGTCTCCATTTGGCGCTTTTCTGTAACACTATGACCACTTCTCCTGTTCGCCAGTCATAATACCACCACTTGAAGTGGGGAGTGAAGTCCTGTGGCATTTCTCTCATGGGAATTTTTGACATAGTACAAGGAGGACTCCACTTCAACACCACTTTGGGTTTCCCAGTCCTTGGGTCCACCTCCGACCTCCGAATGTACCTCATAGGTTGTTGAGGCTTGAAGTTAACCCATCGTGTTTGGTATTCTCTCTTCAATGCAGCTTCAAACTAGCCGAACATCTTCCTTGGATCAGCATACAGCAGGTTCAGGCGTGCCAACTGGTTTAGCTTAAAACCAGGGAGAGTCTTCAGATCATGTGGAAATCTGAAGTACTCGATTCCCTTCTCCCGCTTCACAGCATATACATTTAGATCCACCAAGTAAGCCCATGCTATAATCTTGCCAGACACCTTTAGATGCTTCTTTACTTTGTAGAGCTTGGCGTAGGCACTCGGCTTTGGCGACATGCGTTGGGCACGGATCTCTACAAAACAAGCCGCCTATTTAGCCTTTTTGGTCTCAACATCGGCGTTTGAGGCTTGGGCTTGGCTTTCTGATTTCTTGGGCTCCCTCTCCATGGTATCCAATTTAGCATACAAACCACTGTCGAGTGTATCACCAAAATCGGGAACCATATTTCCCTCTCGATCAGTATATTCAGGATAGTGTTGTGTTGTGACGTCTTCAATCTCTATCTCATCAACATCGTGGAGCTCGTCATCACTAGGAACATTGATGGTAGGGGCATATTTGACCAGTTTATCTGGATTCAACTGGAACATCTCTGCTAGTTGCTCATTAGTGAGGTCATGAATCATTTCTCCTTCTTTGGGAGCATAGCTCACTGACCTCATGACAATCCCTTACAGGTCAAGAATCATAGTGAACTGAGTCTTGATCTGCTGAAGGGGAGCAACATCGTATTCATCTCTTTGAAAGTTTGGATCTGCTTGATTTAAAACATATAATACATCATTCATCAGTAAATAATCAAGACAGTAAACATTAAATATAGACATAAACATTCACACACATAAGTTTAATACAATATTCAAGTACACATGATTTAAATTACATAAACATCTACGCATTACATTTGTCCTGAATCATGTGGTCCTCTGTTGTCGGCTTGATGTCGAGGCACCCTAATCTTGATTCCTTTTGGTCCGCCTCTCATTAGCTTCTTGGGCACCCGAAGCAGATGGATCTCCTTCTCC
>BJCM01226966.1:0-14115 GCA_018326385.1 Flaveria bidentis
ATGAACAAATGCGGATGAGTAAAGTGAATGCGGATGAACAAATGCGGATGAGTAAAGTCAATGCGGATGAACAAATGTGGATGAACATTGATAGATGTGGCTGAGTAAAGTGAATGTGGATGAACAAATGCAGATGAATAAAAGAAATGCGGATGAACAAAAAGAAATGCGGATCAACAAAAAGGGAAATGCGGATGAACACTTAGAATATCTTCTGACTTTTTGGGGAAAAAGGTGAAATGTAGGCTTTGACTTGGGAGGTTCTCGGGGGCTATGTAAGTTGACTTTTTGAGGTCATAGGTGTGATGATGGGATGTTATGATGTATGATTGATGCTTATGCATGATGGTATGTATGATATATGTTATTTATGTATGATGGCCGTATGATGATGTTGACTGTGTATGTTTGTGTTCCTTATTATGTATGATTATTTTTCCCATGGCTTTACGTTAAATATTAATGAATGAAATGAAAGTATTATGTAACGTAAAGTGGAAGATAATAAAAAGAGGAACATGAGGAATGAATGCATGCATTAATAAACGAAGGAAAGTAAAGTAAGTCTTGTATGTGGGAACATGCCCAATGAAGGGTATTAATCCAACGGTGTGCGGGTTAGCTACCCTAGAAGGATGCACACCGGGGTCGGTCTTTATGACCGACCATTTGTATAGAACCTTTGTCACTTACCCTAGATACTGTAGCCAGGCTACTGTGTGCCATGACAGGGGGTCTATGATAGACCTCGGCCCAGTATCAGCTTTATGCATGACGACGGGAATAGCAAATGACAATGGTACACCTGAATTTACCCTAGGTACTATGGCCAGGTTACTGTGCGCCATGACGTGGGGTCTATGATAGACCCCGGCACAGTACCAGCTTTATGCATGATGGTAGGGTAAAGTTCATGGTTTTTGATGGAATGAAAAGAAGTAATGATGAACGTATGAATGAAAGTAAGAAAGCTTGAATGAATGGAAGTTGTTGAATGAATGATGAAGATAATAGTGATATTATCTATGTGTACATATGATGTGTGATCACATGCAAAAGTAAAGAATGGTTTTAATGAAAGTAAAGTATGTTTTATTATAAAACTAGAACTCACTCAGCAACGCTAACTTTTTATGCATTTTTCCAGTTGGCAGGTAAAGTTGCTGAGGATGGCACGGGGCGGCTACTTGACTCTTTTGGATGGCATTCTTCTATTTAATGTTTTTGCATTATAATACGAACAAACGATGTTTTGAAATGTATAATTGTATTAACTTGCAAAAGCATTTATAATGAAATGAAAAGTTATTTTAATGTTCCGCTGTGATGTTTTATGAAGTATAAATGTAAATATATGTTTTATGTGCAATGATTGACTAGTTGTGAGCGTCCTGAGAATGGGGCCTTACACTGAAACATTGAACAAACTTTATAAGTACTCAATAGAAATTTAAGAAATTTTTAGCACCTAGAAAAAATTCTGAAAGTTTGAACCTTTCGCTCGAAATGTATGATTGTTCGCGTGAAATGTAAGATTGTTCGCGCGACAAGTTCGACTTTTCGTATGAATTTGAAATTCAAAGTAATCTCAAATTTAACCACAAAAAGTAAACTTCCACGCGAAAAGTATAACTTTTCGTGTTAGCTCATCTTCTCAGAACCTTTCGCATGTGAAAAGTTGGTTCAAAATCAATTGTTCAATTTGTCTGATTTTACATTTTTTGAATCGATTAAACATGTTCCTTAGATGTTGAATAAGTCATTATTATTGTTCATTATGTTTAATTTCATCAATTTGTCAAGTTTTAGTCCATTTAAACTTTGGTCATGAATCAAATTCATTCAAATCACCAATTCGAAGATCTATAACCTTATAACACCCTACGAAATCAATAGGCGGCCTTAATGAACAATGTTAATTGGTTTGAAAGAGTTTCTACACTTAGAAAAATTACAGAGAGAAATTTTGGTAGTTTTCGTGCGAATGATGATTTCTTGCACGAAGTGTTCGTTATAAACGTTTTGACTTCTCGCACGAGAAGTCAAAGGTCTTTCTTGTTAAGTTTTCGCTTGATATAAACTTTTCGCATGAAAACTTTATTATTTTAAAATTTTTGTTTTTATCAAATTTCACCATTTTATTAAACCCTTTTTTATTTTCTATGAAATATGATTTTATTTAATTAAGTGCTTACAATTATTTTAACACCCTTTATTTTTAACACTTTGTAACTCAAAATACCTAAAACATCAAAATAAAAAACTTTAATTAAACTAAGTAAAACAAACTTATTTACACACATATTCAGTTAACTATTTTATTTTTTGGATAAATATTCAAAAATAGGATCATATTTTCTTTTAGAAATTAACCATTAACAATCGTCCAGCTTTGATTTTATATAAGGCGGTTTATGTTGATTATCGATATACTAGTTCGTTTTAAACTTAGAATACAAGTTCACTTAGACACATAATGTGTGATTTTTTTTCATGTTTTGGTTAAGTTATATGTTTTCAGTGTGTCCCACAATCAAAAATCCTATAAAGCACTTATCTAGCTTCAAGGCACTATTAAGATTTCAAGTCACCCTACTTTGACATAAACCTTTCACTTCTAATCAACTTTCTCAGTATTAATTATTGTCTTATATAATATCTATTAGAGCATAATTAGCACAAGAAAATGCTTTAGAACACAGAATATTAACAAGTTGTAGGACTTATTAATATCCATTCGGACTTATGTTTTGTCCTCGCAAGACGTTTAGGACTTACATGCAAAGACGGACTTACATACCCCATCTTTTGATTTTGCCTCCTATGCCATAACATATTCATAAAAAGAAAAATATTTAACATATAGTATGTATGTCTATGACATATCTTTTATTAATGTGCACATTGGCATCTTTTTATTTCTATATGGCTTTTTGGCATCTTTTTGCTCGTTTGTATGATGTATATTCATTTTGATAATTGATTTTGAATTTTCTTTACTTGCTCTTTAATATTTCTCATATATATATATATACATACAAATACATACATATATATATATATACATATATATATACATACATATATATACATATATATATATACATATATACATATAATATATATATATATATATATATATATATATATAACTAATACTAACTGAGTCTAAAAGTAACTGGCTTGAGTATAACTAGACTGTAACTCTTTATTTGTTTTAACATAGAATCGGTGTATTCACAAAACCATGATGAGTTAACCACTTCAATCATAGATGATAATTTCAATGAATCATATTACATAGTGTTTTTCATTCTTGATCGTCAAGCCTATCAATATATCAAACATAATACAAGTCAGTGTTTTGTAAGCCTTTAGATATAATAAGTGGAAATGAAGAAATGTACTATCATTTCCTATATAATCTTGAAAATTTAAGTTTTCTTAAACTTTTACTTCCCTTAAGAATAAAATCTTTTTTGAAACTATCAAAATCTCTCCCCCTAAAATTTTGATTATCTAGACAGAAAATAACAATTTTATAACAAAAGAAGAAAAATATTTTTTTAAACAGGTGTAAAAATAAAAGTTAACCAAAGTTAATCATTCCTAGAGATTGGACTAAAAAGTCAAATCTGGAATGATCAAATGCTTTGGTAAACAAATCGGCAATGTTGTTATCCGATGAAACAAATTCCAAATGAATAAGTTTCCTTTCAAAACAATCTTGGATAAAATGCATGCGGATGTCAATGTGTTTTGTCTTTGAATGTTGAATTGGATTCTTTACAATATTAAGAACTACAATGTTATCACATAAGATGCGAGTGTCATAAATGTTAAGATCCTAATCAAGAAGTTGTTGTTGAATCTAGACAATCTGAGAACAACAACTCGAAGCAGTCACATATTCAGCTTCTGTAGTAGAAGTTGACACTGTTTGTTGTTTCTTGCATTGCCAAGAAATGAGACAATTTCCAAAAATTGACACCCACAAGTGGTAGATTCTCTGTCCAAGTTACAACATGCATAATCACTATCAGTGTAAGAAAAAAATTGAAATCGGAGTTTTTAAGATACCAAAGACCAAGTGTTGTTTGACCCTTGAGATACTTAACAACTTTCATATGAGATTCTTTTGGATTACTTTGATACCATGCACACTGACAAATAAGGAACATAATGGCCGGCCTGCCAGCAGTAAGATACATCAGGGATCCATTCATTGATCTATACATGTGTTGATCAACATCTTCTCCCATGAGATTTGGAGTCAAAGTAGGACGAGAAGACATAGAAGTTGGAACAATCTTGGATTCTTGAAACTTGTACTTATCAAGAATACTGTGAACATACTTTTCTTGATAAATTAGTATTCCTATATCATCTTGCTTGACTTAGATACCCAAGAAAATGACATTTCTCCAAGAAAGCTCTATCATCTTGCTTGACTTTGATACCCAAGAAAAATGACATTTCTCCAAGAAAGCTCATCTCAAATTTCTTCTTCATCATTGCCTCAAATTCCTTATACAATTCATCATTTGTAGATCTAAAAATGATATCATCAACGTAAACTTGAACAAGAATAAGATCATCACCAGTCTTCCTTAAAAACAATGTTTGATCAATAACACCTCTTGAATAACCATTTACAAGCAAATGTTTAGTCAAAGTTGCATACCAAGCATGGGGTGCTTGATGTAAGCCATAAAGTGCTTTGTACAACTTGTATACATATTCAGGATGATCTAGATCTTTAAAATCTGATGGTTGACTAACATAAGTTTCTTTTTTCATTTCTCCATACAAAAAAAACTGTTTTGACATCCAACTAATAAACTATACATTTCTTGTATGAAGTATAAGCCATAAAAATATGTATAGCTTCTAGTCTTGCGACACGAACATATACTTCTTCATAATCAAGTCCTTCAATTTGATAGAATCCTTGAACAACAAGTCTAGCCTTGTTATAGACAATCACATCCTTTTCATCCGTCTTGTTCTTAAACATCCATTATGTTCCAATTGGTAGCTTTCCTTTTAGAAGTTCACACAGATGCCAGACATTGAGCTTTTTGAATTGCATTAGGTCGTCCTGCATGGCCTCTACCCAAATGTTCTCCTTTAATGCCATCTCAACATTTTTTGGTACAACCTGATAAATGAAACATGTATACAGAGATGTATTAATTACACCAGACTTGCTCCAAGTTTGAACTCCTTGTGAAAATGGGCTGATAATAGCTTTTATTGGATGATTTTTGTGAACTCTTAACTATGGGATAACGTCTTCAGAAATGCCATCATCTAAATTAGAAATATGACCCACTGTCTCTTTAACAATGTGTCCTTCTGGTTGATAAACTATATCTTCCTCTGGATGAGTATCATTGTTAGATGATAAATAATCAAATGGAACTTGAATAGTATTAATTATATCAGTTTGAGCAGAAGAAGAGCTATCATCATAATCTTGTGGAACTTGTCCAACAATAGATTCAGAAGATGTTTCTGTAGATGCAGGAATATGTGGAACAACTGAACTATTTGAAGAAGAAGAAGGTACACCAGAAGCTGTCATCTTTGGTTGGGATGAAATAATGCTAACATCTTCATTGAAAATATCCTAAATAAAGAAGTCAAATGAAGATTAGCTGTGGAAATAATAAACGATCAATTAAATGTTTCAAACAATGAAGCATAATCATAAACCCATGAAGGTATAGAACCTGCATTAGTTTTGTTAGACTCATGCCAATCAATACCAAATGACTTAATTATTTTTTTATCTTTTATTATAAACCATGTATGTAACTTTTTTTAGCAAAATAACCAAGAAAATAACATTCATCAGCTTTTTTTATCAAATTTTGATTTGAATTAGATGTATTTAACAAACTACAATAACTCCAAATGTTTCGAAATATTTGACTTTGGGTTTATATTTATAAAAGATTTCATAAGGAGTCATATTTTGTTGTTTGTTAATTAACACACAATTCTGAACATAACACACAGTGTTAACAGCCTCAACCTAGAAAAATGAACATAATCTGACTGCTGAAACATTGTCTTGGAAACTTCAATTTGGGTTCTGTTTTGTCTTTCTGCAACTCCATTTTGTTGTGGAGTTCTTGCAGTGCTAAATTGTCTTGCTATCCCCTTTGAATCACATAATTCATTCAATGTTTGGTTGCAAAACTCAATTCCATTATCGCTTCGGATGCACTTTATTGCTTTGTTAGTCTGATTGTCTACCATTGTCATGAATTTTATCATAAGATGAGGAGTCTCATCTTTGGTTGCTAAAAAGAAAACCCATGTAAATCTAGAGAAATCATTAGTAATGACTAAACAATAAGCATGATGTCCTAAACTCAAAACACTTACCGGACCAAATAAATCCATGTGTAACAGTTGTAAAATGCAATCAATTTTTGTTTGAGCAACTGGTTTATGAGAAAGTATGTGTTGTTTGTCTTTTGAACATGACAGACAATGCTTAGATAATTGAAATTATTTCAATGGCAAACCTACAACATGATTTCCTCTAACCAATTTGTTCATGGTTTTGATGTTAACATGAGTAAGATGATGTTATCATAACAATGTGTCACTCTCAGAGGCTTTAGATAAATAACACGATGCAGTCATGAAGGAATGAGATCAATTCATATCTAGCAAATGCGTGTCTTTATCTCTTGGTGTTCTCAATAAAATCCATTCCTCAGGAATAACAAATCATGGTTTTAATATCAAACATTCTTTATCTGTGAAGTGTGTGGAATATTGTTTGTCATAAATTTGTGAGAAATTTAACAAGTTATGTTTAAGTTCCTCAACAAAGTTGACATCCTCAAAGCTTAACACTCCATTTGACACTATACACTTCTTTATCATCTTACCCTCTCTGCCTACAACAAAAATAAAATAACCTCCATTATATGGTTTGATATTTTGCAACAGAGTTATGTTACCAGTCATATGCCTTGAACATCCACTGTCAACGTGCCAAACACTGATGATGTTGGGTCCAGGATGTTCCCGCATGAATTAACAATTTATTCAGTTGTAGGAACCCAAGCTATGGTTGACCTGAGTACACCTTTTTCATCAAAATATAATACTGATTTCAGTGTCATATCTCTTTTATCATTGGAGATATAATCTTCAACAATTTTAGGTTCTGATATAAATATTTTTATTTTCCATTCTTGAATTGGTTTAAGCAATTTTTTTGATAATTTTTTATGTAAAAGATGAATTGTTATCTTTGACATGTAAATCCCTTTTAATAAATTTATCCTTTTGCAAATATGTGTTTCGTTGAACATTTTTGTTTTCAGCAAATGTGTTTGACTGATTTAAATTTCTTTTAGTTTTAGCATTCAAAAAGAATTGTTTTCTATTATTTTCAATGGAATTATGAAATCTTTGTTTACTTGTTAAAGAACGTTGAGAATAACAAGTTCTAGCCATGTGATTTGGCTTTCCACACCAATAACAAATTTTATTATGATACACATTTTGTGCTCGAGTTGGTTTTTCAAATTGTTGATGATTACATCCTTTGTTATCATAGAATTTTGCTTTAGAATCTCTTTGGCCAATGGATTTTTGTACGCTCTCTCGTAATCCCTTTTCAGTTTGATTTATGTCAGATGTACACGATGCTTTAAATGTTTCTTTATTATTGAATATTGAATGAACCAGCGAAGGACCAGTTTCTTTTATACCTGAGCTACACACATCTTGTTTCACTTGATTAGCAATAATAGAAGACTTATTTTTAAAGAAACTTTCATTTGTCTCTTTAAAAATTTACTCGTCTTTATTAATATTGCCTTTAGAAACAAATATGTTCTTGAAATCAATTTTCAAGTCAGATAATAATAGTGAATTTCTTTTCTTTTCCTTTATTTTGAAATTAATTTTGGAGATTAATTTTCTTTCCTTATTTGACATTGAAGAACAATCTGTTGAAACATTCAAAACAGATGCTTTTTCATTGATCAAAATTGATGAACTACATTGAGATTTCTCATTTCTATTTTTATTTTCAAAATCTAAATCATTATCAATCCACTCTTCAACCAACCCATCATTCTTCAAATTTTTTACACAAAAAGTGTCATGATTAATGTTAACTTCAGTCTTTAGAATAGGATCAACAGTCAATAGAACACTGACTGAAGATGTGAAATCAGATTTTAGTTGGAAACCTAAACCATAGGTCTCTTCATTATTGGTGTTAACTCATAAAGGTAAAGAAGTATAATCATGATTAATCGGTGGTGCAATGTTTGAGTAACCAACTCCTCCTTTTTTCACCACTAATTTTCAGTGTTATTTGAGACTTAATTATACCTTCAACCATATTTGAAGACAATTCAAACTTTTCAACAATTAATTTTGAAGATAAAAGTTCAGTATTCAATTTGTTAATTTCCAAAGTAAGTTTATTATTACGATTTGTCAATTTTCTTTATGTTACTGTATTTGTCATAAAGATTTAATTTTGACTAATAAATTAATTTGTTTAAGTCATCTATTTTATCTTTGAAAATTCTCTCATTAGTTTAATATTTTTGTGTTTGATATTAAAGTTTTTCAACTTCAACAATCAATTTTTCATTGTGAGCTCTATATCTTTGAATCTTTTTGATACAATCAGTTGAACAGAGATTAAAGTATACCTTTTCTGTTTCTGTTTTCGTCTCTGTCTCTTCATGGACCACATTAACCATGAAGACCTTTTGGTTGTTCTTTACTGTTTCAGTTGCTAGAGTAGTCTTAATAACAGTTCCTTGAACATCACATGTAGTAGATGGAGTAATCTTAATAGTTTTTCTTCTTTCACCACCTTTTTAGCTGGAGTAGTCTCAACATAATTTTCTTCAACAAATTTAAACATATATTCATTTATCACTTTAACCTCCTTAGCAACTTTATCAATCACCTTTTCAGCATCCAATTCCTGTTCCTTAGAAAACACTCCACTCAACATATCTTCAAAGACAAATTCTACAAACAGATTCTCTTCAACAATCTCTTCTTCATTCTGAAAATATGCTAATAGAGCAGTGGACAACTTGTAAGAACCTGTTCCCGGAGACCTCACAGTTGGTCATTCACAACTTTAAATACATTAAACATTATAAATTTACAAGCTTAAGCAGCGAAATTATTTTACCAAAAACCATTCATTTCATTAAAACACTGTTGTTGAGCAATACACTATTGTTTAACTGAATACAAAAGAATTGTTTAATTGAATTACAAAACAACAACAATAATAGGTATGAATTGATGTCAGTCTTTCCCTGCCGAGTAGCTTCACCCTCATGCCATCCTCAGCAATATTTACCTGCCAACTGAAAATGTATAAAAGTCATCATTGCTGAGTGAGTTCTAGTATTAAAAGTAATAAAATACTTTATGTAAGGTATACATATGAAAATACTCCTTTTATGAAAACTTCATCTCTTTATACGTGAGCACGCATTAACTATACAATCAGGTAATGCTTCTTCTCTGTACTGTATGCCTTGTTTATTCTGTACTCTTTTATTTTTATCTTTCACTGTCTATGTGGACCGATGAGCAATACCCTAAACTATGTTTGCGGGGGAAATGGTGCTGGGCCCTCTGTTCCCACAAGGGGCTCTAAATACTGTTTACAAGGCTGGCCCAGACACCTAGGGTACGCTGCAAAGGTCCACCAATCTCAATTGACTGGCCCCGTGTGCATCATTGGGTAGCTAACCCGCATCACAGTTGAGCTAACGCCCTCATGGTCGTGCACCTCCTATAAGCTTGCAAGACTTGTTAAAATTTTAAATTAAGTTCCAATTCTCTTCTTCATTTCTCTTTCACTTTATTATTAGTAGTAATACTTTACGTTACGATAATAAACACACCACATAAAGTCACATAGTAATAGTAATAATAATAATAATAATAATAATAATAATAATAATAATAATAAAGAACAATCATAAGGCAATCATAATAATGCATGAAACCCAGCATTAAAAAGCCCTAGTCAAACCTCGGTCAAAACCCTAAAAGCACAGACTCCCAAAAATTCTGTAATAAATTCTAATTGTTTAGGCGTTTTGACACTATTTGGGCGCATGAGCCCTATTTGGGCATTTTGTCACTATGCAGGCGCATCAGCCAACACTTAACCATTTCAACACTTAGGCGCATGAGCTACTTCAGACGCATGGACACTATTCGGGCGTATGGTCGATTCGAACGCATGGACACTTAGGCACATGGGCTATTCGGGCGTATGGAAACTTAGGCACATGGGCCATTCGGGCGTATGGGTACTATTTGGGCGCATGGCCCTACACTTAATCCTCCGACTAATATTCTAGGCGCATGAGTTACACTTAAACATTTCTAAGGCATTTCCAGGTGCATAGGCCTTATTTAGGCGCATGAATCTTCTGTTCAGCATGTTTCTAGGATATTTTCCGAACCCAAACATCAAGCCTAATTGTTATAAGCTTACCAAGGCTATTCTAAGCATGAACAACTTAATAACACCTAAGGAACATCATCAAACATGGATAATACATACGGGTATACATACATAAACATTGTAAAACCGTTTTAATACATTTTCAGCCCCAAGAAGAGTTTAAAACAAGTAAAACCTGGGTCTAGAAACTCACTTGGTGAAACTTTGGGTGTATCTTCCTTCTAACCCGTATGCAAATGAGTTCAAACACCTAGAACACACCAAATACACACACACACGAACACAGACACAAACACATAAGCACATAAGCATATAATCGAGACAAAACCCATCATGAACACTTAAAAACCTCGAATTCTTACCTTGAATTCAACCTCTTCTTCTTCTTCTTCTTCAAACCGAGAGTTTTTCTGCCCTCACTCTCTCAAATCCGAATGAAAAAGGTGATGGGAAATGAGGGTGGGCGGCCATGCCCACCTTTACACCAACTTTTTTTGTACTTTTATCCTCTTTTTCATTTTTGACCCCTCAACTTGGGTTTATTGATGTTTCCTTCTTTTATTCTTCATTTCTTATTCTTCTTTTAAAAGAATAACCGGGTGTTACACAAGTTGATATCCAAAACTTCCATCTGTTTTGACCAATCATAGTTCTCATTCGTTTGAGACACAAGAGCCTTGATCTTTGATGTACAAGCTTGGTCTTGCTTTGTCTCTACTTCCACTGTAACCATCCTTTTACCTTGATCACCTTGATTGTTTCTAGCTTCAGTACACTCTCTTGTAAAATGACCAGGTTTATCACAGTTATAACATCTTAGGTTTGACTTGTCAAAACCTATCTTGCTTGAATTGTTTAACCCAAAAATCTTTCTCCCAGTTCTTTTAGCAAAATTCTTAGCCCTGTAAACCACCATAGCCATTTGATATTTTATGTTGTTTTCTTCAACATCATCTTGGTTGACTTGTTGTAAATCATCAACCATGACATTAGGTGGACTAAATCTTTCTACTGAAAAGGCTTCATAGCTGTTCATGAATGAAGTGAAAAGAGCCAAATGCACTTTAGCTATTTAAATAGTTTGTTTGGTTGGTTGAGAATTCACAATAAAGGCTTGTTAAATTGATTGATTGGTTTGTATTGGTGAGTAAGTTTGATTGTAAGGTTGGGGTTGTGTTTGGACAAAAGGATTTTGATGAGTGATTGGATAATAAGGTAAGGACTGAGGTGTGGATTGGTCTTTTACACTGGATTGAGTTGATGTAGATGACTGTGGTAACTGACATAACAGCGAGTCGCTAGCATAGTAATTTGGGTTACTTGCCATCTTTGCATACATTGTTGTTGCTTTACCTACCATGGTGTTAAGATAATTAGCTACCCTTTGCTTATCATCCACCCATATCATAGGATTTAATTGTAGAAATGAGATCATTTAAAGACAAGGTAAACAAATCCTTTGTCCTTTTGATGTTAGTGCAGTTGTTGTTCCAGCTGTAAGGTAGAGAGTTCAATAACTTTTTGTTTACAACTATGTTCTCTAGAATTATCCCTGCACTCTTTATTTTGATTATAGATTTCACAAACCTTGACATATGAGCCTCTAATGTCTCACCAAAATTATGATTAAACATATAGAATTCTTGGTTGAGCATATTCTTTCTGCTTTCTCTCATATCCTTATTCCCCATAATCTTTTCCTCCATAGCAACCCATAAATCCTTTACTTTTGTATAGTCTTTAAACTTTTGAGCAATCTTAGTTGTGAGTGTCATAGTGATTGCTTCATAAGCTTTGTTATCAAGCTCTATTCTTTTAAGATCATATTTATCCCAAAGATGTTTAGGTTTAGTAATCCATTCCTCTTTCTCATTCTTGTACAAAGGAATGCATGGGCCTTACTTGATAGAACGCATCATCGAGGGTTCAGTGTAAATGACATGATTCAGAAACTGATACGCCCAGTTTGAATAATCTTCTTCATTCAAAAGACGTGGAGGCTTTGCGCTTGTGACTATTTCATTGTCGAGATTCAAGGTAGCTGTGATATTTTTTAGATTTTCCATAGTTACTTCTTCAAAAAAAAACTTTGAATTTAGAAAAAAACAATCAAAGTTCTCGCGCGAGACTGTTAGGATCGTGTATTGAACGAAATACTAACAGATTAACGTGTATACCGAATTAAATAGTGCGGAATCCTATTTTATTTGCGATCCAATCAGTGAGAACGCACGTAGAAACAATTATGTATTGAATCTAAACGTTAAGAAAGATTAAGAATCGATCTACTGCAATCTATGAACTTGGAACAGGTTCTTAGAGGTCTCTGGACAACTAGGGTACGTCTGGAGTCGAAGTGTATTCAATGCTTACGTTTTTCCACGAATTAGGTGGTATTTATAGGTCAAGGTTGCTCATTCGGGCGACTGAACCATTAGCATGGTTCAGTCGTGCGATTGAGCCATGTGGTTGATCCATTCGCACGACTAAGTGTACAGTCGTGCGACTGAGTCAATCTCATGTTACAATCATACGACTGATCCATTCTCCTGGTTCTGCCGTGCGACTGAGTCATTTGTATGAAGTTGTTCATGCGTATGGTCCATTAGCATGGGCTATTCGCATGACAACTTCATATAACTAAGTTTGAATGTATTCATTATCATAACATTATTTGTATTAGTTCAAACAACCACAAACCTACATAATCAATTCTATAAACGTTAAACAACTCATTAATGAAATATTAAACATTATAAACACAACCAAACATTTGCATTTCATTAAGTACCCAAGTATTACATATGTGTAAGACAATAAAGACATATTACATTGAGATCAGAATCAAGGTACACATGTATCAACAAACTCCCCCTTGGACCTAGATTCATCTATTGTCTTACCTTATTCATAACCTCCTCATACTTCTTGTACTTCTCCTCTCTTGTGACTCCTGCATGTATTTCTAATGCAAAGCAGAGTCTGATCACACTTTGGAATTAGAGGGCTTGTACAATATCCTGCGTGTCATAGAACAATGACCACTTGTATAGAGTGTAGACATCTTCAGCTGACAAGTTGGTAAGCCACATCGGGTCAAATACCCTGATAGTATCCATTCGGCCCTCTTTGTTCAGAACTATGACCGCCTCCCCTGTTCTCCAATCATTGTACCACCACTTAAAGTGTGCAGTGAAGTCTTGTGGCATTTCCCTGAGAGGAATTCTTGAAATTGTGCATGGAAGACTCCACTTCAGCACTATCTTTGGCTTTCCAGTTATGGTATCAACTTCAGACCGTCTGATATACCTCGTAGGTTGTTGAGGTTTGAAGTTGACCCACCTGGTGTGGTACTCTTTCTTCAATGCAACCTCAAACCAGCCTGACATCTTTCTCGGGTCAGCGTATAACAACTTCAGTTTAGCCAGCTGATTGAGCTCAAAACCAGGTAGAGACTTTAGATCATGCGGGAATCTAAAGTACTCAATACCCTTCTCTCTCTTTACCGCGTGTACATTAAGATCATCAAAATGGGCCCACACGATAATCTTGCCTGACACCTTATGATGTTTCTTCACTTTGTAGAGCTTGGTGTAGACATTCAGTTTAGGAGCAGC
>BJCM01226975.1:0-13438 GCA_018326385.1 Flaveria bidentis
AATCTCATCTTCTCCAATACAAGGACTCCAATTGAAAGCATTGTGGAGGAAATTAAGGTGATGGGTTACTTTTGGATAAAAAACCGAGCAAGATTGCATAATCTGGAGTGGGATCAATGGAGAAAATTTAATTTTCCGAATACTATAATGTAATTGTTTTGGGGTGCAAATTTATAGCTCCTTGCTGTAAAGTTTTGTTGTATGTTATCCTCTTTGGTGATTAATAAAATTTGTTGTTCAAAAAAAAAAAAGATGTAGAATTTGATGAGTTGAACATACCATAGCCTTCCATGGAGATAACTTGTAGATCTCCACCAAAATAGCGAGCGTACAATCGGCTGAGAGGAAGCCCAAAACCATAACCTGCCATTGTCGCGATATTTGCAGTTCCAAGATCAGCCTGCTCATCAAGTGGATTTTTGGCAGTACTGTAAAGATACGTGAAAATTCTAGGAAGACCACTTCTTGGTATTCCACCCCCCTCATCGGATACCTACAAAACCCATCCTCAATTTTTTTATTGCATGAGGCAAAACAGTTTGATATGTATAACATGATAATCATCTATTATTAAACCCAACATAACATGCCTTTATTGTAACATCTTCCAACCCATCCGCAACTATTATTCGTACAGGAGGTGCAATTTTGTCCGATTCCATAAACCGCTCCTCAACAGCACGCAATGAATTTTTAACCAACTCAAACACCATCAAATGCAAATGATTTGGGACATATCTGCCACAAGACAAGTACATATCAATTATAATCGGAAACCTTGTTGTCAATAGTGGCTATAGCGACTGCTATAGCGCGCTACATAGCGTGTACACAAGGGTTGCTACTTGTGAATAGCGACCAAATAGCGGCCAGTGGCGATTTTTTCTATTTTTTATTTTTATTTATTTATTTTTTAATTTTTTTAAAAGTTTTTATAACTATAAAAGCGATCCAAATAGAGTATTTTAGCTAATTTGGTGGTGTTTGCTTAAATTTTCTACTACTTCATAGCTAAACATGTTATTTATTGAATGTAAAACATTTCTTAAAGTTTCTACTCCCTTATCGCTAAACACGAAATAGCGAGCACTATTTACCGCTATTCACTACGTAGCATATAGATGGTTTGTCACTATTTACCGCTATTGGCTATTGACAACTATGATTGGAAAAAATTGGAGAGTACAAAAGTGTTATGAGATGTTGAGAGAAAACAAGCGTACGGGAATGTAAAATTAGGGTCACCATAGACGTTAACCTCAGGTGCACTCCCATACTCACGTAAACAAACAGAACGTGCATCCTCACTAGCATTTCTTGCCACTTGTACTGGAGACATCTTTGTATGTATGTAACCTATTCTGTCTGGTGGTGGATTGGGTTCATGCATAGCGACATGCTGCCCTAAAAACAAGTTTCAGTGTGCATTTTCAAAGTTATCAGAATCAATTCTAACTCAATAATCAATTTCAGATGATCAGATTCCATAAAAGTTATTACATGAGGCACAAGGTAATGTTAGGATGCATGCTTTATTATGTTGTATAGTTAAATGTAGAAGAGAAACGAGAGGAATATTAATATACTGGTGAAAGAAACATGATACTAACCAATAAGCATTCTTATCCCGATTCTTGACATATAAAAGCGATCTAGAAACTGGTGGATGTCATCAAGGTCCTTGTAATCAAGTTTGGGGTCAAGATCCTTCTTCAACTGTTGAACTCCTAAAGCCATGGTAGGGACAACATTATTATGCCTGACTTTGATCAGATTAATCATTTTGGTGAACTGCTCCTCGTCGTTTTTGTCTTTTATCTCAGGAAATGATCTAAGGTCACGAAACGAGTCCAGGTACCAATCTCTGACCTTGCAAGTCCAAAACACATGAGGATTTAAAAAAGCAAATACAGAGATGTCAGTTTGGATTGGATGGCTGTGTTAAAATTAAAAAGGAAAGAGTAAAAAGTAACATGCAGTGAGGATCCCCAATTGGGATCATCAAATGAAGAGATGCAAAATTGTTCAAGTGGAGAGTGGAAAGAGGACTACTTTGAGGATAGCGGGCTTGTGGGATAAGCCGTAGGGAAGGGACTGGAGTTCGATGGCACGCCTTGCGATCCTGATGGGGAGCTCTTTGTGAAGGAAGTGAGCGGCTAAGAGGAGGTTGCGGTCGGTGAATCTGGACCCGAACTCCAGCATGTAGCGGAGGCTCACACCCGTCTGCTTCATAGAACCCCATCGCTGCACCTCCTCCCACAGACCCTTGGACAAGATGGACTCGTACACCTTCTTGCCCGCCATAACCCACTACCCACACCCTAGATTTTCAGCCACAAACCCAATCCAACCATCATCCACACACATACCACACATACATATGCACAACACACATGTACATATACACATATACATATACATATACATATACATAATAATACTATAATAATACTATAATAATACTATAATGATAATAATAATAATAATAATATTAACATTTCACTTTTCACACTTTCTACTTGTTCTTCGGCCCGGGGGCTTTCTTTCTTCCTCGGACCCGGAGCCGGTACTATAATAATCCACGGCTGCTTTTCTTCCTATACTCATTTAACAATGCTATTTTACCCACATATCGAACCCTTCATCAACTGTAACTAATACCCAAATCAAACATAGACGTTTAATTCATCAAACTAAAAACACACAACCATGATCAAATTGTTTTGCTTTGGAACCAACAACGATCCCGCTACTTAAATAAATAACTAATTAAATAATATCTCTAACTTTAAATCGTTTAATCCATAAATGTTTAAACGTTTAACTTTGAAACTACAAACCATTTCACCTTTAGATTATTTCATTCGCATTTCATCGACTATAAAGTGTAATAAATAGATGTTAATCTTTTGTTATTATCCACACACCATAGTATAATGTTAATATTATCGATGATTGGACATCTCATATCTAACAAATTCTCGCTTGGACAATTCATTGATTAATTGCCTTAACGTTAACACTGTTGGACGCCTAGTTGCATCTCGCTGCCCCTAGCTGTAAAGCCCCGTTTCCAGAACGCTTACAATCGAACATTCATCGCATATCATAATTAAAACACATTATAATTTATAGAATATTGCAGCGGAATAATTTAACAAAAACCATTTCATGCATTAATAATTACTTTTGCCAAATAATACATCATTGTTTAAAGTTACAAAATAACGTTTAATTGCATTACACAAAAATATCACTTCTGCATAAAATGGGTGCTAGTCTTATATTCGTCAAGTAGCTTCACCCTCGTGCCACCTTTAACAACAATTACATGCCAACTGAAAATGCATAAAAATTAGCGTAATTAAGTGATTTCTAATTTTATAAGTAAAATACTTTTCCTTATGTTTAAAAAACATTTTCCTTATCAATCGCACGTGATGATACATCATATATACATCAAGGTAATAACATTATTATCTTCATTATCGTACGTAATCGTTCGTTCATCATTATCTTTCACTTCTATCTAGATCTTGACATATGTTAAACCCCTCTCTTGAGCACAAAGCCATCTAATCTAGGGTTAAGCGACAAGGATCCTGTTTCGCACGAATGAAGAAGTCACAAAGACCGACTCCCCAGTGTGTGAACCCTCATGGGTTGGCCAAGATCGCACACTATAAAATACACAGTTGAGCTAACAACTCTCATGGAGTTGTGAACCTCCTTACATTTTGCTTGCTCAAGACTTTTTATTCGTTCATTCATTATGTTCCACTTCCATTATCTTTTATCTTTCGCTTTGTTAAGATAATACTTTTCGTATAAGAGCGTAAACACACCACATAAATCCACGTATAATACGTAATACGGAACATAAAGAAACATGCCAAAGACATGCATAACATCAACATACATCACCACCAAAAAAACATTCCAAGTCTTAGCCTACAGATCGTTTTTCCCAAATTTTCAGAATATTTTCCAAGGCTTTTAGGTGCATGGAACTATGCAAGTGCATGTCCACTATGTGGGCGCATGGCCACTTAGGTGCATGGGGAATATTTAGTCGCCTGGGAAAATCATGGGGACATGGGCAGGCTCTAGGGGCATGGGCTTGCCTTAGGCGCTTGAGGAAAAACTTAGGTGTGTGGGAAGTGGGCGCATGGGCACTATGCAGGCGCATGAGCCTGACTTTGGTGCATGAGCACTTAGGCGCATGGGCAGTTGGGCGCATGAGCACTTAGGCGCATGGGTAGTTGGGCGCATGGGCAACTATTATTCTACTTATATCATTTTTAAACCCTAATCATCATCCTAACATGTTTTAAGCCTAGTTTCTAACGTACTAAGCATAAAAATAGGCATACAACCATGATCATAACCATTCCCAAAACATACACCCACCCAAAATAGGGCACACACACATACGCGTACACACCTGAATATCATAAAAAGTTATAACATGCATTCTCAGCCCCAAAACAAGTTAAAAACAATAAAAGCGGGGATCTAGAACTCACCTGCAGTAGCCTTAGAGAAAAACTACTCCAAACTCAAAGGCACCCGGAGTTCAACACCTAAACACACCAAGAACACAAAACCAAACACAGACAAACACATAAGCACATACCCAAAGGCTGAAACCCAGCCGAAAACAACCTGAAACACTAGAAAACTAACCGTAAACCGATCTTCTTCTTCTTCTTCTCTCTAAAACTGAGAGAACCCCAACTTTCTCACTCTAAAAGTTGATGAAGATGATAGTGTAGTAGGTATGGGGTGGCCATACCATCTTTTTAAACAAACTTATATTAAACTTTGCCCCTTGTACAACTTTAACCCATTGACTTGGGTTATTTTGCTTTTCTTTCTTTTCTTTTAAAATTTCTGGGTGTTACAAGTCCACCCCCATTATATAGGTTTCGTCCTCGAAACCTGTTACTCCTCGAATAACCATGGGTAATATTGTATCATCTCTTCCTCAGTCTCCCATGTAGACTCGGATCCCTTTCTATGCTTCCACTATCGATGATTCCTCAGTCTCCCACGCCCACTCGGATCCCTTTCTATGTACTCGTACCAAGGGAACCACATTATTCTATAGCCTTTTCTTCATTCGATCGATGATTGCCACTGGTTGTTCCATGTAATTGAGTCGTTCATCTATTTCAATGTCCTCCAGTGGTACAATCATATCTACATCGACTAGACACTTTCTCAGATGAGATACATGGAATGTTGGATGAATCCCACTTAACTCATCAGGAAACTTCAACCTATAGGCCACCTCTTCTACTTGTGCAATGATTCAAAAAGGTCATATATACCTCAAGCTCAGCTTACCCCGCTTTCTAAACTTAATGATACCCTTCCAAGGTGAAACCTTCAACATAACCTTATCGCCCACCTTGAATTCAATCGGTCTACGTCTCTTGTCAGCATACAACTTTTGCCTATCTTTGTCGCTTTCACGAAGGCTTTGATCTTTTCCAATTTCTCAATCGTAGCCTCGATCACTTCAATTCTCCCTAATTTGTTCTGACCAATGTCACCCCAACATACGAGCGTTCTATACCTCCTACTGTATAGCATCTCATATGGTGGCATATCAATGTTGCCATGATAATTGTTGTTGTATGAGAATTCAGCTAACGGTAAGTGTTCGTCCCAACTTCTTCCAAAGTTAGTGACGCATTCCCGAAGCATATCCTCAAGCATCTGAATAGTTCTCTCTGACTGACCATCCGTCTGAGGATGATAAGCCATGCTAATGTGTAACCTAGTCCCCATCTCATCATGGAATCTCTTCCAAAACTTGGATGTAAACCGGGTGTCATGGTCAGACACAATAGATACTGGTATACCATGACGAGCTACAATCTCCTTGATAAACAGATTTGCTAACTTCTCAGATGAATACGTTTCACCGATTTGTAGAAAGTGACCACTTTTTGTCAGATGGTCAATGATCACCCATATGGCATCATATCCCATCGCTGTTTGTGGTAGCTTTGTAATAAGGTCCATGGTGATATGCTCCCATTTCCATCCAAAGGTTGGATTTTCCATATGCATTCTGATGCTCCGCCTTCACTTGTAAGCAAGTAAGGCACTTACACACATACTCCACTACCTCACGCTTCATACCCGGCCACCAATAATCTTTCTTCATATCATGATACATCTTTGTAGCACTGGGATGAATGAAGTATCAAGTCTTATGAGCTTCATCCATGATTCACCCTCTTAGGTCGCCGTAACGAGGAATCCACATCCATTCGAAACGGGGTCTAACTTCGAGAGTATTTTCACCCGATTATGTGACTAGACCTCATATCCTTTTGGAGTTAAGGCGATCTTCTTTCAACGTCTCATCTTGAATTTCATTGACCTAAGTCATCACATCGGATGTCATCACCAATTGATAGGACTTCACCTTGATTTGTTCAGGTCTCTCATTTCTGCTAAGAGCATCCACTACTATGTTGGCCTTCCCCCGATGGTAATGGATATCACAATTGTAATCCTTGATAAGTTCCAGCCATCTCCTCTGCCTCATGTAACGCCCTATTATTTTCTTTGAAGCCGAAAAAAGAAAGAAAAGAAATAAAACCCAAGGTCGAGGGACCAAACTTGCCAAAGCGGGAGAAGGTTGGAAGAGTGGGGGATTAAGAGGGGAAGGAAACCCACTCTCCTCCCCCAAACTTAGAAATTTCAGCCATAGAGAGAAGAGATGGAGAAAAGAGGGTTCAAGCTTTGGTTTTCGTGGATTCGAGCCTGAAAGTTGAAGTGTATCGGGTTGGATTGAAGCTCTACTTGACGGGGTGGTTTTTGTGAGTTCTAGGACCCCTCTTTTACATGTTCTCAACTGATTTGGGGCTGGAACACATAGTAAAACCCATTTTTGAAGTGTGTGTGTTGAACCTGTGTGTATGTGTTTGTGTATGATTCGAGTGGGGTTTGATTTCAGGCTTGTGTGTGCTTGAATGGTGTTGTAGTAGGTGTTTCTAAGGTTTAGAATGGTTGATTTGAGCTTAGAACAGGTTTGGAGGGCTTGGAGGCCGAAAATGGTAGATTGGGTTTGGGAAAGAACTTCATTATGCATTAGTTAGGGCTATGCGACCGAATGACATGCGACTGGAGGTCATGCGTCTGGAGGTCATGCGACCAAAAGAAATGCTACTGAAGTCCATGCGCATGGGTGCCATACGACTGAGGTCCATACGCATGCGAGTCGTGCGACTGAGGTCCATACGCACGTGAGTCGTGCGACTGAGGTTCATTCGCATGGGAGTCATGCGATTGGGGTCCATACGCCTGAGTGCCCATTCGCATAGTGTTTATTCGCCCATAGTATTCATCCGCATAGTCCATTCGCCTAATGTCCATTCGCCTAATGTCCATTTGCCTAATGTCAATTTGCCTAAGTGTTCAGTCACCTGGGAGGCCATGCGACTGAATAGGGTCCATACGCCCAAATAGGGCTCATACGCCCAAAAGAACAATGGTTTATTTTCTGACTTTCGGGGGAAAGTGCAGATGTAGGTTTTGACTTGGGAGGTTCCCGGGGGTTCCTGTAACTTGACTTTTGAGGTCATAGACTTTATGATGGGCATGTTGATGATGTATGATTAATGTTTATGCATGATGGTATGTGTGAGGTATGCTATGTATGTATGCTGGTTCCATGCATGGAGATGCTTGTATGTTTTATGTTGATGTTCCTTATTATGTGTGATTATATTCCGTGGCTTTACATTGAATGTTAATGAATGAAATGAAAGTATTATGTAACGTAAAGTGGAAGATAATAACAAGAGGAATGGAATGAAAGAATGCATGCATTAATGAATGAACGAACGAAAGAAAGGCTTGCAAACAAATGTATGGAGGTTCACACTAAATGTGGAGTGTTAGCTCAACTGTGTGCGGGCTAGCTACCCTATGAGGATGCACACTGGGGCTTAATCCATGTGATTAAGCAAATGTATGGAGGTTTACACCCAATGAGGGGTTGTCAGCTCAACTGTGTGCGGGTTAAATACCCCATGAGGATGCACACAAAGGTTTAATCTTTGTGATTGACCATATGTATGGGGTCCTTGTCGCTTAACCCTAGATGAATTGCTTGGTGCTCTAGAGGGGGGTTAAGCACATGATAGGACCTAGATGGAAACAAAAGATAATAAATGTACGAAATGAACGATGATGAAGATAATAAATATTATCTATGTGTACGTATGATGTGTGATCACATTCTAAAGTTTGGTATGATTTGAAAGAAAGTAAAGAACGGTTTTAAACGAAAGATAAAGTATGTTTTATTATAAAACTAGAACTCACTCAGCAACACTGACTTTTATGTGCTTCCAGTTGGCAGGTAATGTTGCTGAGGATGGCACGGGGCGGCTAATCGACTCTTTTTGGATGGCATTCTTTTGTTTAATGTTTTTGCATTGTAATGCGAACAAAGATGTTTTGTAAAAAATGTTGTATTAACTTGCAAAAGCATTTATATTGAAAGGAAAAGTTATTTTAATGTTTCCGTTGTGATGTTTATTAAAGTTAATGTAATTATATGTTTTTATATGCGATGATTGGTCAGTTGTAAGTGTCCCGGGAACGGGGCCTTACACCTCATATTCCGGTCTTTTTGCTCGAAGATGTATTTCAAGCTCTTGTGGTTGGTGAAGATAGTGCAGTTCATCTCGTACAAGTAGTGCCTCCAAATCTTCAATGCAAAGACCACAACTGCTAGTTCCAAGTCATGAGCAGAATAATTAATCTCATGGGTCTTCAATTGTCGGGATGCGTAGGCTATAACCTTCCCTCTTTGCATCAACACGCAATCCAATACCAAATAAGAAGCATCTGAATAGACTACCAAATTCTCGCTTCCTTTCGGTAATGACTAGACTAAAGCTTGCGTCAACCTCGCCTTTAGCTCTTCAAAAGCCTTCTTTTTCCTTGACCCCAAACAAACTTTATGTCCTTATGGGTCAACTTGGTCAGTGGAGAAGCTATCTCGGAGAAGTCTTGGATGAATCTCCTATAATAGCCCGCCAATTCCAAGAAACTACGAATCTCGAACGAGCGTCTTTGGAGACTTCCATTGCATCACCACTTCCACCTTTGTCGGGTCTACCATAATCCCTTCGGGATTCACCATGTGACCCATAGATTGAACTTTGCGCAACCAGAAGGCGCACTTGGAGAACTTGGCATACAACTTCTCCCTTCTAAGCGTCTCTAACACTTCCCAAATATGATCGACATGCTCCTCTTCACTATTTGAATAATTTAGTATGTCATCAATTAACACAATCACTATTTTATCCAACATCGGACGATACACTCGATTCGTCAAATCCATAAAAGTAGCTAGCGCATTGGTTAATCCAAAGGACATAACGAGGAATTCGTAGTGTCCATAATGCGTATGAAAAGCTGTTTTAGGAATATTCTGCTCCTTCACCTTCAGTTGATGATAGCCAGATCAAAGATTTATTCTCAAAAACCAACTAGCACCTTGGAGCTGATCATACAAGTCAACAACTCTGGTTAGTGGATACCGATTCATCACCGTCAACTTGTTTAACTCGCGGTAGTCGATGCACATCCTCATACTACCGTCCTTATTCTCTACAAACAAGACCGGAGCACCCCACAGAGAAATACTCGGTCGAATGAACCCTTTATCCAACAATTCTTGCAATTGAAGCATCGGTTCCTTTATCTCAGATGGAGCTAATTGATATGGTGCCTTGGTAACAGGTTGAGTACCAGGCATTAAGTCAATCTGGAGCTCGATCTTGTGGTGTGGTGGAACACCTGGTAAATCTTTTGGGAACACGTCGGGAAAGTTACACACAGTCGGTACGTCGAACAATTATGGTGCTAACATGTCCATATCCTTCACATAAGCCAGGTAGGTGCTACATTCACGTTTCATACACTTTCCCACCACTATCATCGAAATCACCTTCGGTATTGTAGTAACTCGGTCACCGTAGATCGTCAGTGAACTCTCATCAGTCACTGTCAGTCAGATCATCTTTTTGAGACACACAATATTTTCTTCATAAGCTGCTAGTCAGTCCGTCCCTAGGACTACATCAAACACACTTAAGGTCATCACAAACAGTCTAGCAGGAAACCTATAAACTTCTAATTCTATGTCAGAACCTTCTATCAGATAAGAAGTCCTGGTAGAATTACCTATAGGAGTTTCTACATCGAAGGGCTTATCAATGTTTCTAATTCTAATAGGCAAATTAGCACAAAAAGTAGTTAAATGAAACTCCTACTAGCACCAGAATCAAATAACACAAAAGCAAGATTTTAGTTTACTAGAAACATACCTTAAACAACATTAGGGTCCGTCCTAGCCTCCTCCTGGGTCATTGTGAATGCTCTGGCACTCGCCTTCTGCTCTTCATTCCGACCTTCTTCTTTGCCCTAGAATTCTCAGTCCTCGGCTTCTTGCAATCCCTACTCTGATGGCCCTATTCGCCACAGTTATAACACCTTACAGCCCTACACTCTCTTGCCACATGACCGAGCTTTCCACATTTGAAGTAGATGTTAAATCCCTGCCTATGTTCTCCTGAATGCTCCATTTCACATTTACCACACCTCTTCATCCCTGAACCTGTCGTAACTACACTGCCAATTATCCATCCTTGCACTCTTGTTACTTGGAGTAACACGACCACGTCCAAACCGCTTCCCATTCCAGTTCCTATCACCACCACCCTTCTTGCTCACCTCAACCACTGTCACCTCCATCTCATCATACAGCCTCCCCGCCAGACCAAATACCGACCTAAAGGTGCTTGGCTGGGCGAAGATCATATACCTGTGGATGTCTACCGGCAAACCTTGAGTATACCTCTTGATCTTTTTGGTTACTGGAAAGCTCTTGAATTGGCATGTATGATCCTTTCAGAGTCCAACACAAGAGCATGGAAAGCTCTAATACCAATTGTCGGGCCGTTTAAGGGATGGTCAATACACTTAGTCTCATAATGATAAGAGTGTTTAGAACACTTAACAGATCAAATAGGGAACCGAGACTTTATTATGATAATATGAACACAAGTAAACAAGAGACAGATGTAACATTCGCCATTTTTTAGTCATAAACCCGAACCTATTTTTTTAGTTCTATTATTAAACTATAATAATAATTTTAATGGACCAAATGCATTAAATGTGTAATTCATATTATGAATTGAGCTATTAAAATTTTAAGTAGTTTATCGTTTAATCAATTTATAATGATAATAATACTTCATAAAATTTATTATTTTATAAACTTCAAATGTTAATAATAAATTTTAACCATTAAAACATCTAATTTAAAGATGTTATTTAATAGACTCATTTAAAATTATAAAATTTTATAAGATATTTGTTAAATGAGAACTTTAATAGTCAAGGGGCTAAAAATGTAATTTAAGAAACTTTGTTTGAAAGGTTTTGGCATAAAATAATGAGTTCTTAAAAAACCAGGGACCAAAGTGTAAATTAATTAAAAAGAACCCAAACCGACCCCCACCCCCATTTTTCCGGTGGCCGGCTCCAGCGGCCCTCCAGCGACTGCACCACACCTCGGATAACCTTCATTAACCCAATTAAATCCATTAAATCGCTACATGAACCGTTTTCGAACGCATGACCACGTTTTAATTCGTATTAATAGGGTGTTAATCCTCTTGAACTGAAACCGAAATCTACATTTAAAGAATAAACTCAACCGACTTGAAACCGATCGGTTAATGCCTAAGAAACCGAGGGTAAATCATCAAATCAATGTTCTTAAACTAATAGAACTCCCAATTACACCTGCAACACAGCAACACATCACCATCGAACATCATCTTCATCATGAACCTGCAACATAGTCGATCTCCGTCTTCTAAGCATTTTAAATCAAAATTTTTCGAGGGCTTTTACTTATCATCGACCTTAGAATCTACCTGCAAAGTTAATTTGATTACAAACAACGTTTGCACCTTGAATCAACAATCACATCGTCGCAGCCGTTCTTACCATCACCTCTGACTATTTGAACCCAATCATGTAAGTTTCATACACCAAAATACTCGGTTTAATCTAGGGATCAAAAGCCCTAAGTTGGTTTTCGTTAACAACTTCTAATTCATGTTCAATTTGGTTCAAATCGAATCTAGGGTTCTTGTGAATTGGGGGATGTTGCAATCAACACTTTTAAGCATTTTAATGGGGCTTTTAAACAGATTGGCCTGTAACCCAACTGGTAATTAGCATTGGTTATGACCAAGAGGTCCTGGGTTCGAACCGGGCCTCCACCATTTTTATTTTTAATTAGTTTTGTTAACATTTTATAATTTAGAAAATTATTATCATATTATAAAATCAAAATAAAAATTATTGCTTTAACTAAAATATTTCAGAAATTTATTAAATTAAATTTTTAGGTTTTAAAACTTATGATTTTAGATTTTAATTACTTTTAAAGAATAACCAAGGTTATAAATAATACTAGTAAGTCCTTTATATGGTTTAAATGTTATAAACCTATTATGGTTCGAACGTAGAACATTGTTTTGTTTTTTTACATGTTAAAATAAATAATTATTCAAATAGTTATTTAAATAATTAATTATTCATCTATTTATTTAACCATGTTATATAAAATTAGTAATAAAGTTGTTCCTTAAGACTTTACTTAAGTTTTTTTTGAAACTTATAAAACAATATAACTTTCTATTATATTTTATTTTTATTTTTAAGGCATGATGTTATAAGATCTTCATAATAAATTATATAAAGGCTCAAAACTTTATAAAAAGATTTTTAATTAACTTAGATTATTTTAAGACAATTAAATAAATATTTCATTAATTACCCTTATCAAATTTAAATAATTATTAAATTAATTATTTCTTTTCTCACATCATATTTAATTTGTTTAATTAATAAATTAATTATTGAATTCTTATTTTTTTAAATTGATTTATTCCAACTTTCTTGAACCAAAACCTATTCGATTGCTTTATTTTATATTATTTGATTTAGTTATTAAAAACCCCAAATTCCAATTGAAACCCTAGTTCACGTCTAAATTGTTAATCTTATTATTAAACTTAATTTTGGAATCAATGCATTTAGGTAACTTGTAAAGAAATCGTTGGAACCTCGTCTAAATTCTTATCATCACCTTGTATATATCATGTGAGTTCTCCATGCCCCCTTTTTACTTTATTTCACATCTTTTGGGGTGAAACATATTAACTTTATAAACTTACACTTGTAAACATCTTGATACTTGTAAATGCACATGCAATTCATCTTTACCTTTTTGTCATGGTTATTTGTGTTATTGTAAGTCTTATATGAGATACATATTTTGTTTACAATCATTAACTATTGCTAGCCTGGCGACGTC
>BJCM01226981.1:0-12028 GCA_018326385.1 Flaveria bidentis
GGCTATACTTTGAAAGCCAGCTGGATACAATTGACTAGACACAAACAAAATCAATTGTAGAGTCAAAAGGCAGATTGCCTTTTGTCTTGTGACTATGACATGCCATAGCTCACATCCTTATCTATTACAAAAAGGATAAAGTACATAAAGTAGAAAGTTACAAACTCAAGACCTCAATGTATAGTTGCCAACAGCATGGACCTTTTCACCAACTCATGTAAGTTGGTGACTTGCAGAGATGCAGCAGAAAGGTGTCCAGCTTTATGGAACAGTACATCAGATAAAGCAAGTTACTAAAAGTCTTTGGAAGAAATCTGTCTTCATGAACTTGAAGCTTTAGAAGACTTTGTCTCTGAGGCTTCGGAAGACTTCATGTTTGGCTTCGGAAGATAATGGTCTTGGCTTCGGAAGATTTCACACTTAAGAGTATTTTCTGTTTCATATGTGAAACTTCCTAAGCTTCTTCTTTAATTCACTTGTGCAGCATTCAGGATAGACTTAAGATGTTTAGGTTGCATCAACCTCTTCATTAATCTCTACATAAACTAATCAGATCCCTATCCTAATCATCTTCATTTCTGACCAGCTTAATGTGAAAATCTATGGAGTAATAGAACCATATTAGGATTGGTTTAGAAGTTTGAGTACCATTAATCATTTTCAACCCTGGATTGGTTATCTTCTTAAAGTATTTATCTCCAAATGCCTCCATATAATCTATATCAACTAATGAGCTTGATTATCCTTTATCATTCCCCTTTAGTTTTTGAAATTACATCTTGTCTTCTTGATCACATCGTGTTTGCAAAAATAATGGCATTCTAGAAATTCCTTTGTCTTCCCCTAGATGCCTTAGAAGGGTTTATGAGAGGTAACTTACGTAATTCCTTTATGTCTTGAACAGGGAGTTTTATGATGCTTGAATAAAAGTGATAAACATCACATATAGCATTAACTCTCTTTATAAGAAATGCATCAGATACCTTATCATACTTCCACACCATTATTTTCACTTCGTTTGTCTTATCAAGAACAATCATAGCATTTAATAACTCTGAGATTGATTGTCCTATTTGCAATACATTCCTTACCAAATCTCCAACAGATCTAGCCTTGTTCCATAGTTGTTTTTTGATCTAAATCAACTCTATAAGCACTCTGCTTTGTGTTTGGAAACATACTCATCAATTCCTTCTTTTTTCTATGAGTTTTTCTCACTAACTCTATGGACTTAATCTCTTGGGGTTTCAGGATTCTGGCTCTCTTTGTAATCTCCAGATATTGAGGGTTGTCCATATCTAAAGTGATCATCTTGTAACAAACACTCAAGAAGCAGAGTTCTTCTAAGAATTGATTATAATATACTAAGTAACACATGGAAAACACAGGAGAATAATTTTTAGATACTTGTATATATTACTTCTCAACTCAAAGTTTAGAAGACTCTTACAAGCTTACAACAAGAGTTACAATGAGAAACTATATATACTACTATCTACAACCGAATATACTTTGATACCAACTGGAATCCTTTAACTAAAGCAGAAACTACAAAGCTATAGTTAAGGTATCTTAGATAATGTCTTATCTAAGATATGGTAGTCATGAGAAGTCCAGGACTTACCTTTTTGTTAACAACTAAAGTTGGCAACTATACTAACAAATAAAGGTGAACAGTGGACTAAAGTATGGTCAACCACATGGCCTTTTAGGAAAATGCCATGAAGTATCAGAGGTCTGCAGTGCAGTGTCAGAGACCATACTTATGTCCACTGGTTCATAGTAGCATCTTCCAAAGGTTAATTGGCTTCGGAAGAACAAGTGCTTCCGAAGCCTTTTATACTTCGAAAGAGGCTGCTTCTTTCGTGGGTTGTGGTCTTTTACTTCAGAAGTCATTGTCCTTAAATTCTTCTTACTCTTGAACTTCAGAAGAGAAGACTTTGTCTTCGAAAGTTGGAGCTTTTTCTTCGGAAGTTCATTTTGCACTTTGTCTTCGAAAGAACTCCATTTCCTTCGGAAGTTCCACACTTAGTTTCGGAATGACTTTACAAGTTGTACCAATAATAGTCTAAGTGTTTGGTTTTGGTTGCACCAACCTTCTTCTTGATCCAACAAACTCCCTAGGCTGATGCTACCAAAACCTCACTTGTTCCTACTTCTCAAAACTTTCAACACACTAGGGAAAGTACATATTTATATGTTTCTTTGTTCTTCACAGAAGTGGTGCTGAGAAGTTTGTATAAATCATTCATAGAAAGGAGATCCAGTCTGTCACTTTGAATAATATGTACCCTCTGCTGAGTCCCTCTAAAGAGAGTTCGTTGATAGGAGTTATAGTCATACTCCCATCTAACTATCGGTTCAAATTCAGGACCTTCCACCATTTGTAGAAAGGCCTTGCCTTTGGTGGTTGACCTTTCCTTGTCTTCCTTCTCTCTCAGCTTCAACTCCTCTTCAATCTTGGCTTTTGCAGTTAGCTCAACAAGATGAAGGCTGCTTAGATGATTTCTGATGTGAGCAGCTATTTCGGAGTTGGAGGGATTGGAGAATGGCTTCTCTTCAAACTCAGCAATATCGAATCTGCTAGAGTGTAGCAGGGAAGAGGCATTCAGCCCGTTGCTCTCTCCATTCTCTCTCTCTACAATAAAGTTGTGAGAGGATTCATCAAACCTCCACTGGATAATCTTCTTTCTAGGCACAAGGGGCTGACTAGGAACCTTGTCCCCTTTCTTTGTATCCAGTAGAGTCACTAGCTTCCTTCTTAGCTTCTTCTCTTTATCATTTAGTGAGTCAGAGTTGAGGCCAAGGAGTTTAACAGCCTGGTCCAAAGTTCCTCTTGGCAGATCAAGAAATTGATCTCTTGTGAGGGAACATAAGAATTCATCAATATAAGTTAGCTTGACAGAATCCTCCTCATAGGAGATGTCACTCAAAGTTGTGCATATGTTAAGCTTCATCTTGATCTTCTTAAACTCCTCTAAGGAAAGATGTTTAGAAGACTGAGGGGGTGGTCTGGATGGTTGTTGGGTAGGTAATGGTGTTTGGGTTTTGGGAAAGGTTTTAGGTTGAGGAATGATTAGTTGATGTGGTTGTGATGATGAGATAGGTATGGTGGTTGGTGTAGGTTCAGGCGTAAGCTTCGGAAATTGGTTCAACTTTGATAGGGAAAAGAATTGGGAAAGGTTTAGGTTGAGGTTGGGCATTAGTTTGGGTTGTAGGTTGGGGTTGAGGTGTTGGTTTGAAGATCATCCCCGGTCCCTTTCTATACATCTCCTTCCTCTTTCCCAAGCAAATGTAAGCCTTTATGTCACTGAAATGTTTCTCGAGTTTCTTTTCAGACATGGGTCCCATCTGCCTACTAGAGAATCTATGAGCCCGAAGATAATCCTTCATCCAGGCCTTCTCACCTATCTTCTTGGTGGTAATGACCCCAACTTCTTCTTCCATTGTCTTCTTCTCCCTCATCTTCTCTCTTGCAACTTTCTTCCTTTCTTTCTCCAGTTGATCCTGCTATTTGTTAAAGAGCCATACGATTGTGTGATTATCATATGGAGATAGTTTTTGAAGAGAGAAACTCTTGGAGGTTAGGAAAGATATCCTTTTCATCCTAAGTTGCAGATCAACTTCCCTCTTCTCCCTTTTTCTTTCCTCCTCTAAGGCCAACCATGCTGCTTCCTCCCTTTGTTCAATCTGCAACATGGTTGCCTTTTCTAGCTCTACTAACTCTCTAGTGGAAGTAGGAGTATATTGTCAATGATAGCTCCAAGCTTGACGAGCCTGTCAATGATCTCCACCCTTTTCTTGTTGTTGACTGCCTCCTGGTTGGCTGTAGCTGCTTTGGAACTGGCAGCGAGCAACTTCCAAGTTGGGAATCTACCTTTTCTTTTGAGTTTCTCAATCCTCTCCTACTCCTGGAGCTCTTTCGCAGTCATCTTCTTCTTGCCTTTATCATCTTTGGAAGTGTTGGACTTAGGTGGTTCTTGGATGGAGGGTTTATGTTGAGACATGGTGGATGAAGATAAGTAAGTTGTTTGTGATAGGGGGTCAGTTGAAAACATCCTCACTATTCACCTCAGATGCCACCTCTAGAATTGCATCTGTGATGATTAGATCCTCGGACAAGGGGAACAGACTTTCCTTATCTTCCATCTCAGCTTCGGAAGATTTGACTTGTTCTTCCGAGGCTTTGATTTCAGCTTTGAAAGTTTAAAGGAATGCACTATCTGTCCCAGCTGTTTCAGTTGTTAGGCCATCAGTTCTCATTTCCCCTACGAAATGAATCTCAGGTTCAATTTGGACCTTAGATTGCAATGTCTTCCATAGTGGTAGAAGGTGCACTTAACCTCTTCAGCTCCAAAGTATATCATAGCCATATAGGGCTAGGCTGATCTAAAAAAATATCAATTGGAACTTAAAGAAAATCCAGTTGAGATCTCTGAGCATCCGTGGGTCCATTCGCAGGATAATTTGAGAAGGCTTTGGAAAGACTGTTGTAGTGGGAGCCGAATATCTAGCAGATAAAGAAGTCAAAGCTTGGCTCAGTGGTTCCCCTGTTGTTTGTCTCGAAACATTCTCCCCCTTTTTGACAACATCATCTTGAGAGCTAGATGAGCTAGAAGAAGAGGTCAAGGAGACCTGAGTTGGTACATGCCTAACAGATCTCTCAATCTGTTTCTTAACTAGTTGAGCCTTGAGATTCTCAATCTCAAGTTGTAGAGTGGCAGACCTATCCTCTAAACTCTTAACCTTTGATTCAAGATTTGAGACTTTAGAAAGTAGGTCCTAAATGATGATTTGCATACTACCCTTATCTTCTTTTGAAGAATCATGGGGAGATGAGGTAACATGCCTTGTATGTTAACCCTCACCACCAGATGTGGTTTCTTGGAACCCTGGTTTCCCTTGCCTAAGGATGTCTCTTTCAGAGTCATCAAAAGGCACGGTTTCCGTAGATTCAGTCTCAGAGATGGTACCACTTGCCTAAGGATCCAATGAGTTTCCTTCAGTAGTGGCAACTGAATCTACATGAGTCCCCTCCACTTCCGTGGGACTCACCTTAGTTGGTTTTAATTGATATGGGCTAGAGACAAGAGGTTCCTCTAGGCTCTGTTGATCCATTAGAGGGTGTTGTGGATCAACTTCATTGCCATGAAGAGGCGTAATCTCCTCATCAATTCTGAATAAAAGGTCCGTAAAGGATAAGGAAGTGAAGCCTAGTGACCCGGGACTTTGGTCAATGTCTATTGGCATTGAGCTTTTGGTGGAGCTATCCCTTTTTGGTTTCTCAAGAGAGTGTCGAGACTCTTCATGAGGGCTTGCAGCCTAGGTTTAGGGCTCTGGAAATTAAGACTAAGGAGACTCAAATCCCATATTAATGTCAAAGGAGAAGGATGGTGAGACCTCTGATGCCCATGGTTCTACTATAGTCTTTTTAGTTTGAACAGGAGGGGCTTGCTCAAATAGAGTAGACTGAGCAAGGGTTCGTTTGCATCTCTGATATGTGTTTGTAATGTGGTGAATACGAAGATTTGGCAAAAACAAGGATAGTTGCTAGTGTGGGTTCATCACCTGTGGGGTGAACAGGGATGTCACCAGGAGCGATTGGCTCAATCATACCTGGAAGAAGGTTAGTGTGTCTTCCAGTGAAGTTGGTGGACACTCTCTTCATGATTTTAAAGATGGTCAGCCTCTTTTGAGGGACATGCAGAATAGCTTCACAAATAAGCTTACTCTGATCCAGCTCACAGTTGATTATGTGCTGAAGAAACCTAGGATACATAAAGAATGTGTCCTTTTGGTGATTTCTAGAAGGTTAGTCAGCACAAACCTTGAGTAGTTGAAGCGGAGACTCTTCACCAATCCATGAACTATGTAGCCCAATTCATATGGGATTTGGTCCCATCCCACAGATTTGTTAGACAGACAATGAAGAAAAACATTAAGTAGGAACTTCCAGTTATAAGAAAAATTGAACTTATAAATTGTAGGAGCGCCCGTATTCACTTCTGTACCATATCCCATTTGAATATTGGTGCCATCAAGGTTTCATTTAGGGAACTCAGTAGGAGCGCCTTCATCATGGAGCTCCAAATGCTCCCAGATGATCTGTTTAGTAATGACCAACTCATGGTCGGAAATGCTCGTCTGAATACCTCTAACTCCATTTAGAGTACTATCTGACCATTACTCTAGAAATCTCCCAAGTGGTTCAAGTAAACAGTTGTAAGGCCCCGTTCCCGGGACGCTTTAGTTGGTCAATCATTTCACATAAATCATATATTTACATTCAACTTTCATAAAACATCGTAGCAGAACATTAAAATAACTATTCATTTCATTATAAATTCTTTTTCTAGTTAATACAATCGTTTATTTCAAAACATTGTTCGTTCACATTACAATGAAAATACTTTAAACAAAAGAATGCCAAGTTACTGCCCCATTCCATCCTTAGCAATGCTCACCTACCAACTGGAAAATGCATAAAAAGTCAGTGTTGTTGAGTGAGTTCTACTTATAACATAAAACATACTTTACATTCATTACAACCGTTCTTTACTTCTGCATGTGATCACACATCTTACGTACACATAGATAATATCATTATTATCTTCATCATTCATTCATTAACTTTCGTTCATTCATCATACGTCATTATCATTCACTTTCGTTTCTTTCATTCATACATTCATCATTACTTCCTTTCAATCCATCAAAAACCATGAACATTACCCTACCGTCATCCATAAAGTTAGTACTGGGCCGGAGTCTATCATAGACCCCCCGTTATGGCGCACAGTAGCCTAGCCATAGTACCTAGGGTAAATTCAGGTGTACCATTGTCGTGTGCTATACCCGCCGTCATCCATAAAGGTGATACAGGGCCGAGGTCTATCATAGACCTCCCGTCATGGCGCACAGCAGCCTGGCCATAGTATCTAGGGTAAGCGACAAAGGTTCTATACAAATGGTCAATCACAAAGAAAGACCCCGGTGTCATCCTTCTAGGGTAGCTAACCCGCACACCGTTGAGCTAATACCCTTTATTGGGTGTGAACCTCCATACATTTGCTTGCAAGCCCTTCTTACTTTCATTCATTCGTTAGTGCATGCATTCATTCATCATGTTTATCTTTTCATTATCTTCCACTTTACGTTACATAATACTTCCATTTCATTCATTAACATTCAATGTAAAGCCACGGGAAAATAAACATACATAATAGGAACATTAACATACACATACAACATCATCATACACGGCATCATACATACATAACATACATCATACAAATCCTGCATAACATCAAGCACATCATGCCAAAGCATCATACATCATAACATGCCCATGATAACATCTATGACCTCAAAAAGTCAATTTACATAGCCCCCATGAATCTCCAAAGTCAAAGCCTAAATTACACTTTTTCTCCAAAAAGTCAGAAATATTCTAAGTGTTCATCCACATTTGTCTTAGTTCATCCACATTTGTTATAGTTCATCCGCATTTCTTTTACTTCATCCGCATTTGTTATAGTTCATCCGCATTTCTTTTACATCATCCGCATTTGTTATAGTTCATCCGCATTTCTTTTACTTCATCCGCATTTGTTATACTTAATCTGCATTTCTTTTACTTCATCCGCATTTGTTATAGTTCATCCGTATTTCTTTTACTTCATCCACATTTGTTCTAGTTCATCTGCATTGACTTTACTCATCCGCATTTCCTCCAATAATCATCCGTATTTCCCATACTTAGTCAATGTTCATCCACATTGACTTTCATCTGCATTTACCAACACTTAAACAGTTTTCTAAACTTAGGCGTATGAACTACTTTTGGGCGCATGAGCAGCCTGGGGCACACTATTCATCAGATTCAGTCCCCAAATCTCATCTTTCATGTTCTAAGCTTAACTTTACATTCTAAACCTTAGAAACATAATCATAACATTATCAAATCATGAACACAGTCCAAAATCACACCATATCATCATCATACGCACATTCAAACGTACGGATATAAAACCCAGTTTTATAAAAACATACATTCATGCATTTCGAGCCCCAAAATCTGTTAAAACAGGTAAAAAAGAGGGGTTCTAGAACTCACCTTTGCAGCTCTTGAGTATGGCTTCTTCCAAACCCGTTTGCAAATGAGATCAACCGCCTATAAACCCACTAAAACGCACACCTGAACACAAACAAACATACATATGCATACAACCAAGACAAGGCCAGTTAAGAACACTTAAAACCATGAATTCTAACCTTGAATTCGAATCTTTCTTCTTGTTCTTCTTCAAAACCCGAAAACTTGGCACTTTTTTCTCTCTAGAATCCGTAAGCAGAAAGGTGATGTGCAAGAGTGGGCGGCCATTACCTTTATTCACCAACTTTTTCAAAGTTTTGTACTTTTGACACCCTTAGTCCCTCCATTTGAGATTTATTTTATTTCTTTCCTTTTTACTTCACTTTATTCTTTCTTTACAAACTTGAAAACAACAGGGTGTTACAAGTCCACCCCCTTATATAGGTTTCGTCCCCAAAACCTGTTATTCCTTAAAAAATTGTGGGTAATGCTACCTCATCTCTTCTTCTTTCTCCCACGTAGACTCGGATCCCTTCCTATGATTCCACTGTACACGCACAAGAGGAACCACTTTATTCCGCAACCTCTTCTCTTTTCGATCAATGATTGCCATTGGTTGGTCCATATAATTGAGCCGTTCATCTACTTCGATATCCTCCAGTGGAACAATCACATCTTCATCTACTAGACACTTTCTCAGATGAGATACATGGTGTAAGGTCCCGTTCCTAGGACGCTTACAGCTGGCCAATCATTCTTCATAAAACATATAATTACATTTAACATTCATAAAACATTGTAGCGGAACATTAAAATAACTTTTTCATTATAAATGCTTTTGCAAAATAATACCACATTCATTGCACAATTTCGTTTGTTTGCATTACAATGCAAAAATATTAACAAAAGAATGCCATCCAAATGCCAAGTAGCTACCCCGTGCCATCCTTAGCAATGCTTACCTACCAACTTGAAAATGCATAAAAAGTCAGCGTTGCTGAGTGAGTTCTAGTTTAACATAAAACATACTTTACATTCATTAAACCGTTCATTACTTTAACATGTGAGCACACATCATACGTACACATAGATAATATCATTATTATCTTCATCATTCGTTCGTTCATTCCGTACATTCGTCATTTCATCTTTACTTTCATTCGGACCAATGCCATGTGCTCCACCCCACCGTATGCATAAAGATGGTAGTTGGCCTGAGGTATTTCAAAGATCCCGAACATTGTGCATGAAGCTGACTCCAGTTACCAAGGGTGAGCGGCAAGGGTCCCATACATATGGTCAATCACAAGGATTGGACCCCAGTGTGCATCCTTTTGGGGTAATGAACCTGCACACAGTGAGCTAACACCCTTCATTGGGTGTGAACCTCCATACATATGCTTAATCACACGGATCAAGCCCAGTGTGCATCCTTTTAGGGTAGCTAACCCGCACACGGTTGAGCTAACACCCTTCATTGGGTGTGAACCTCCTTACGTTTGCTTGCAAGCCTTTCATACTTTAATTCATTCATTAATGCATGCATTTATCTTTTTGTTCCTCTTTTCATTATCTTCCACTTTACATTACATAATACTTTCGTTTATTCATTTACATTCAACATAAAGCCAAGGGAAAATAATCATACATCACAAGTAACATAAACATAACATTCAGTCATCATCATGCAAGGCATCATACATACATAACATATATAATACATAATCATACAACATCATACATCATAACATACCCATCATAACATCTATGACCTCAAACAGTCAATTTACATAGCCCCCGGGAATCTCCCAAGTCAAAACCTACATTTCACCCTTTTTTCCAAGAAGTTAGAAAACAGTCTAAGTGTTCATCCGAATTTGTCTTACTTCATCCGCATTTGTTCCTGTTCATCCGCATTTGTCTTACTTCATCTTCATTTGTTCATCTGCATTAACCTTACTCATCCGCATTTCCCATACTTAGTCAATGTTCATCCGCATTTCATCCATTGCCCATCCGCATTGACTTACTTAGTGGTTAATGCTCATCCACATTAACTGTCATCCGTATTGACTTTCCATGCTCATCCGCATTGACTTTCCATACTCATCCGCATTGACTTACTTACTTGTTAATGCTCATCCGCATTGACTTTCCATACTCATCCGGATTGACTTACTTAGTGCTTAATGCTCATCCGCATTGACTTTCCATACTCATCAGCATTGACTTACTTAGGGGTTAATGCTTATCCTCTTTAACTGTCATCCACATTGACTATCCATGCTCATCCGCATTGACTTTCCAACACTAGCAAATTCTAAAACTTAACATATGAGCCTAAAACATTAGATTTCAATTCCCAATCACCATCCATCATGCTCTAAGCTTAAGTCTTACCTTCTGAGCCTTAGAAACACCATCGTACATCATCAAGCATGAACATAACCACACCTCAAATCATAACGTCAACATACACAAAATCAAACATACGGGTCCGAAACCCAGTTTAATGAAAACATACATTCATGCATTCCCAGCCCCTAAAATCAGTTTAAACATGTAAAAGAGGTATTCTAGAACTCACCTTTGCAGCTCTTGAGTATGGATTCTTCCATATGCAATTTGAATTCAACCGCCTAGAAACCCACTAATAACATACCCGAACACATACAAACACACATATGCATAAACCCGAGGATATAACCAGTCAAGAACATCATAAAACCACAAATTCTTACCTTGAATTCGAATTTCTTTCTCGTTCTTCCTTCAAAACCGAGAGTTCTCTGCTGCTCTTGCCACTTTCTCTCTCTAAAATCCAAAAATTTGTGAGGTGTGTGACATGTGGGCGGCCATACCTCCTTTTACACCCACTTTTCAAACATTTTGTCCTTTTGGACACTTTTTACCGCTAGACTTGGGTTTTATTTATTTTCCTTCTTTTTCTTCACTTTATTCTTCTTTCTTGTCTTTAAAAAAATAACCGGGTGTTACACATGGAATGTCAGGAGAATTCCACTTAACTCATCTGGTAACTCCAATTTATAGGCCACCTCTCCTACTCTAGCAATGATTCGGAAAGGCCCTATGTATCTTTGACTCAACTTGCCCCGTTTTCGGAACCGAATGATACCCTTCCAAGGTGAGACTTTCAACATAACCCTGTCACCCACCAGGAACTCAATCGGTCTACGTCGTTTATCAGCATACGACTTTTGTTTATCCTTGGCTGCCTTCTTGAAAGCTTTGATCTTTTAAAGCTTCTTATTTTTAGCCTCGATTACCTTGACGCTTCCTAATTCCTTCTGACCAATATCATCCCAACACATGGGTGCTCGGTATCTCCAACCGTATAGTATCTCATAAGGGGGCATACCAATGCTGGCATGATAACTGTTGTTATATGAGAACTCAGCTAATGGTAAGTAGTCATCCCATCCTCCTCCAAAATCGATGACACATGCACAGAGCATATCCTCTAGCGTCCGAATGGTCCTTTCCGACTGACCATCTGGCTGAGGATGATAAGCCGTGCTAATATACAACCTTGTCCCCATCGTATCATGGAATTTCTTCGAAAATTTAGATGTAAACCGGGTGTCACGATTAGACACAATAGACACCAGTACACCATGACGAGTTACAATTTCCTTGATGAACAGATCCGCGAAGCTCTCATACTTAGTGGTTAATGCTTATCTGCATTAACTGTAATCCACATCAACATTAGCCAAACTACCTTAAGCCATCACTCTAAGTCACAACACTTAAGTGATCAACCTTCAGGGGACAGTTACCATCCCCAGCCTATAGATCTCAACCAACCAATCTCCAACCTTGATTTCTACACTGATGAAGATGTAGGTTTTAGTGAGTACCATGATTCTCTCTTCTTTTCCCCTACTCAAAGAGAGATGAGTGCTTCTGAGG
>BJCM01226992.1:0-26224 GCA_018326385.1 Flaveria bidentis
CCAATATTCTCAAGATCCATGATGATCTTATTAAATTCATCAACATGATCTTCAATTGACTTACCAACATCCATCTTGAAGGTGTAGAGTCTTTGTTTCAAGAACAATCGATTTGCCAGAGACTTAGTCATATACAATGACTCAAGCTTGGTCCAAATCCCCGCCGCAGACTTTTCCTTCTGCACTTCTCGTAACACCTTGTCTCCAAGACTCAAAATGATTTCACTGTGGGCTCTCTCCATGATCTCCTTCTTCTTCTCTGGCGCTAGACCCGCAGGCAACTTATCTTCACCACTGAGTGCATCAACTACACCGTTGTGCACCAGAATCGCCCGCATCTTAACTCGCCAAAGACTGAAATCATTCTTCCCAGTGAACTTCTCGATCTCAAACTTTGTCGTCACCATCGTGATTCTTCCAATTCTTCTTCCAGTGATCAATCGAACCAACTTATCGAACGCTTAACCGTGACTCTCCACCGTGGCTCTGATACCAATTGTTATGAAAACACCAATTGATCAACTAAAGATTGAATGAATCTTATTAAGAATATCAAGAATCAATTGAACAACAAATTTGAACTACAACAAACTTCGGAAGAAATTTACTCTGCTCACTATTTACTAACTACCGATTAACTACCTTTTATACTATTAGACAACTATCAAACATTGTCAAAACTAGTCCCTCAACTTTAAACAAGACTTCTACTTAACAGGAAGTAATGCCGACACATGTGTCAACTAGAAGGAGGTTTAATTCCATCTGTTTTGGGTGCTTTAAATGAGGTAAAATCTATTATAAAAATATACTTCACCATTTATATATTTATGTCATGGAGTAAATTTAGGTTACATGAATTTCATTTTTGTTTTATTTGTCGGACAAAATTATAGTCTCACTCTTTTCGTGGGTGTTCTTTATTTTGTATTTGACGAATACAATTGATCTCTTTAGCATTCTGATTTTTAAGCCCATTGAAAGTGGCCTTATCTTTAAAGATAAGTATAAGTTTGTATGTTGATTTATTTTTGCTTAACATGGTTTATATTGGTGGATTGTAGGATATACATGACTTTTTTGTTTGTTGTCCACTTGCAAACAAGCATGTTGATTGCAAACCGTTGAATGCTTTAGTTTGTAAGGCAATTCCTCTATCATTTATAAGTTTTGTTTTAGTTTCATTTAGAGTTAGTAGAGGCGTCAAGATGGATGAGTCAGGCCTGTACAAGTTGTGTTATCCAAAGACCTTTTCATTTGACAATATTATGCTCTGGTAAGCTTCAAGTAAGAGAACATGTTTTGCATGAGTTCCATTGCTTAACATTTACATAGTTGGGTAGCTTTTCAGTAGATACTTCCAAGGAAGGCCCATATTAAGCATTTGGACTTATCAAGGAGAAACTACACAATTTTAGTGTTATTATATTTAGCTGAGTAATGTAACTGGAAAGTATCCAATAAACATACTTTGGTAATATGTAGATGATATGGTAAATAAAGTACTATTGACTTATGTATATTTTCTTTACATTATTACTTTGATAAGAGAGATGATCAATGTTCTTAAGCTTTTTACACTATTTACATCTTCTAACAAACCTAATTCTTTTTTAACAAAGTCTGATAGAACTTCTATGAGGTTCTGCATGCAAGGAGTTTCCAACATATTGCAACACATCTTGATTTGATCGAATCAAGAGAAGCTAAGAAAATGAGGGCGGAAGTAAGATTCCCTCTTGAACCAAGAAATAGACGTCATGCATCTTAGAAGCTTCTCAAGGGTGACGCACATTTGATATTTATACGCCTCTTTGAGTTGAAGCAATATTCATTGGTCATATATAATAGGTGAAACATTAGTTTCTAGAATGAAAGAACAAAATGTAAATAATGGTGGTAGGTGTAAATGCGCATATAAGTTGAGTTGAAGCAATATTCAGGGGGTGTTTCGATTCCAATAGTTATGTTATTATGAATTTAAAATACCCGGCCACTAGACGGATATAAAACTAGTTAATAACGACTATAGACCATCAGAATAAGCATATAATCGCTACCTTTTCATTGGGTGGGTTAGACTTTTGAGTAGAACAAATTCGACCTACACCCGCAAAAGGTTAATTAAACATTGTGATTGGTCAGTTTAATTAGTATTAAAAGTGGGTTCAATAATAATTCTTTTGGTTATAATATATTATATTTGATTAGCTCATTCTGAATTTTGTGGTGACACAGCTGAAGATGTGATCTTGGAAGCAATTCTATCGAACAAATAATTGAATACATATATCAAAAGCTAGTTAACACATTTAAGAAAAAACTAAAAAAGATTATTACTTTAAAAAAGGTGTTCTTAGATCAGTAGTTCTAAAGTTTAAAGCTTGATCCAGCAAACCAAGAGGATCCACAAATAACAAAACAAAGATGGGAGTAGAAAAATTACAAACTGCTGATTTTGCTAAAGACGTAAATCATAAGTTGTAGAAGAAAATGATGTATGCGTAGACAATATATGTGCATAATCTAACATGATTTCTATGATAAGAAGTAATTGTTTTATAATATTTTTGAAACAATAAATATAGAACAAACAGAATGTTTTAAATGCGCACACACTGTTAGATTTTGCTAAAGAAAAACTCAAAAAGCAAACCACCAACTGAAAAACAGAAGCAAAACAAATATGTCCAAGGGGTTGAAAATTGAAAGGTTAAAACTACATCAAAGAGACAGTTGAATTATACATAACTAGTAACCTCACCAACCAGCCTATGTCATTTAGAAAATGTTACTTACTGCACATATTTTTCTGAAGATGATATGAACATAACAAATTTTTAAAAAGAAATCAAAACAGTTCTCAAGACTGATTAAAAGCAAATGTTTCAAGCACACAAGTGCTTCACCTGAGAATCTGAGTGACTTGACCTTCGAAACTGGTAAACACTTTTCACAGCTGGAAGATCAGAGTTTTTAGCTGTTGATAAGAGCAGATTTATAGTGTGATTTCGGCTTTGATCAGAGTTGGAGGTCAAAAAACTTTGCAGCCTTCTGTTGGGCGCCCATCACCCCCACGGCTTAATAAAAGAATGTTTACACTATTCTGTGGTAAAAGATGATTTTAAGCATGATTGGTTACTGATGTGGATTTGATAAAAATATAATACTTTGATACCATAAAATACCTCGATTAGTAACTAGAAGGGGGCTTCAAGAGATTCATCCCATACATCTGCACTACCATTAGAGGCATCTTCAGCATCTTCCTCCATTGAAAGCCTAATGTACTCCCTATGTGCAAACCGGTCCCATTCCGTCAATGTAGGATTCTCACGTTCCTGTTTATAAATAAAGGTTTTACTGTTCTTTTTTAAATAAAAATAAAATTTGGTTTGCAATTGCTATTGTTATAGACTTATAGCGAAGAGGGGTACGAAACCTGACGAATGAGGAATGGATCTCGACTTTCATAAGCCATAAACTTGTTAAGATTAAACAAGATATTAAAAACACTGCCAGAAAGTTTGCTTCCTTTCAAGTCACGAAGAGTAAAATACCCTTCATCCTGCAAGCATATACAATATAGTTAGGAATATATATAAAGAGGAACCCTAATGCACGCTGATGAAAGATCAATAGTTTAAAAACATACAAATTAGATGAGTAAAACAAAGTACCTTTGGTCCAATCATGTCAGCTATCTGACATAATATGTCCTCAAAAAGAACAGGCTCTTGAGCCATGCATTCCATGCGATGCAACTGCTCTTCATAGAAAAACTGCATTTCATTTTTTGTCAGCACTCCATTTCCGTCCAAATCTAAACACTTGAACCTGAAGACAATATTGTTATTTCTTGTGTCAGTAATGAAAATGAACGCAATGTTAAAAGAAAACTGAAGATAAAGAACCTAAAAATTAAGACACTAAAAGAATATATATGTAAGTATATCAATCTCATACCAGTACTCAAGGCTTGGCTCGGATGATTTATCCTCTTCAGCTAAAATGAAGTAAACAAAATCTTCATATCCCATTTTCCCTTCAACCTTACTCGTGAACTTTCTAGGAACCTGATGGGTCAGAATTTAGATTAGAGTCGAACCAAATTAATTAGAGGCAGTTTCATATATCCCCCTCTAAACTTACAACATTACGTATTTCCCTAAATCATGCTTGAAGAGCGTTCTACATTATGCATTGAAAACTTGTGTTTTGAGAAAATATGTAATTTTGCAAGTTTAGAAGCGGATATATATGATATTTAAAAACTAGAATATTTTATTATTCTTCAGAGCAGAACAGATAGAGGTATTCCAAACAGATAGAGGTATTCCAAACCTGGGAAAATATTCTATCAACGATTCTGTAGGTCAATGCATGATTGCCATATCTTATAAGGTTCTCTTTATCAATCAAAAAATCATGATCCGTGTCCAGCTCCCAAAATTTGCAATATATCACATAGAAGTGTTCGTAAGAGAAATATCTGTGGAAATATACAATGTCAATATAAGTATGGTTATATTTTCACTTGTGATTGCAACAGTAACAAAAGATATTTACCTCAGAACTTTGTTTATGTCCTCTTCTTCATCTGCATGCAGCATTGCAGCAATTAAATTTCCACGTTTCAGCTCCCTCAGGGTTAGCCTACCATTTCCTGCTCTATTTACGTAGTAAAATATTCTGTATATTACCGTTTCAGCTGGCCGATGCATTAAATAATACGTTAGCAACTAATTCAATATAGTTTCTTCAAGTCAATTCAATTATATAAAGAACATAACAAATAATAAATGCTAATCAACATATACAGTGTAAAAGTTTGAACTACAAATGCATCATGTACATGGGAGACAAGTTTCAGACTTCTCCCCAGAAGATATCAGCTACAGTGATATTAAACAATAAAAAACAACTCCTTTTTGTCTATATCATATATAGTACATATTGAACCATGATGACAATGCATTCTGTCTTTCACTCTTTGCATTTCTAATCAATCACTCAAGAAGCATATAAACAGACGTGAGACGTGTACCTAGATCCATATACTGATACACACACACACGTATATATATACATGCATACATGTGTAGGCAAGATCGGTGGAGTACACATATCCATTGCACACTAAAGTGCCACTATATAGTATATGCTTACTTCTTTACACGTACTTTAAGAAGAGTGCCATGCTAACATTTATATGCTTCCCAAAAGTTGCATGTAAACACTGATAAACAGGGTTCCTGTCCTCCCTTGTAAGATCAACTCTTTTATGAGATAATTCAAGAGTAAAACTATAGTATGTCAATATCCATTATGGATCTAGTCTTCACATATATTAAATTCGTTTGTTTTGCTGTAATTCACTACCTCCACAAGATACTATAGCACATTTGGCAACCTTAAAGCCATACCAGTAGTTGTGTGATTAGAGCAGATCAAGACATTTCAACCTGATGTGGAACTTAAGCAGCAAAACTAAATTGCATAAAAAACGAGGATATAGCCAAAAAAAACCTCTTTTATGCTTGTATTTTGTCACAATTGAAGTCCTTTTCACTAAATAAAGGACTTTTTTATTGAGGTAAACTTAAAGGACGAAAAGTGTAAAGAACTTAAACCAAGACAATATGTAATCAAGAAGGACGTTTTTTGTTATTTCCTTAGTTTAAGGACAAAAGGTGAACAAGCACGAAAAATCTAATTAACTTAAAATTACGAAGAGACCAAAAGCACTCTTTGAAAGAACTTCCTGCATTAATTACATGCAATATTTTCCATTATTCTAAAAGGTTTACCGACACTAATCAACGGGACTTTTAGTGCTTTATGGGTGTCAGAGAGGACTTAGTGCAGATGCACACCAAATTAAAAAAACAACAAAATAAGCATATTATCATCCCTTTTCACTTTTCTGATATGGGTAAAAATTATGAATGAGAGCATACCGTATCTCTCCTGAAATTCAAGTGTGCTTAGTAGGAACTCCAGACCTGGATGAGTTGCCAAAAGTTCCCGAAGTATGGGTTTGAAATCCTCCTATTTCAATGTTTTTAACCACCACAACAAAATATGGAAAACTCGTTAAACTAATACCAAGTACAAGTATACAAAAAATTTATAGCTGATGGTACATTTTGTACTGTGGATCCCTTCACTCCGGAAGTAGAGATGACAAAAATAAAATTTCTGGCATTCAAGAAAAAGATAAAGCATGCTAAATTCAGAGTTGAAATTCACATTGTAACATCAGCTTGGGTAGGAAGGTTTTCATATCCCTTTGAGACAAATATGGGGTTTAAGTAAGGAGGAATACATGAGTTAGATATCTCAAATCAGGCTGCTTCAATATTGTAAAAATCTGGGTAGCTATATCTTTAGTCAGCATGTTGCTATGAACCCAATAGTCAACAAATGCATCCCTGCAAGCATGTTTAAGACAAATTTATAAAAAATAAAAGCTAAATTTTTCACAACATCAATCATAAGCAATAACAATTAGATTGTATGGTATATATTAGTGATAGTGATAAGTAATAACATGTTCTAACACAATAACCTTATGGTATCAAATCATACAAAAATTAAAATTTCCAAAAGCAACCCAGAAGAACCAATTTCTATTATTGTGCCCAGTAGGCACCAGTGTCTGAAGAGGAGACAGCTCTGTTGCACACTTGCACAAAATGCAACGCTGGTTAGAAGATTAAATGGCCACTTAAACCATAAATGATATATGGAGCATAGTAAACCAAAATCACTAATTGATTAATCAGATACAAACATAGTCCTCTAAGAATTGAAAATTCTCCTGCAATCGATTAAATTAGCATACGGACATCAAAGGTCATGACCAAACATACGACTTCTATACTCCACTATCAAGCTAACTTTTTCCCTCTAAAGGTCATGGAATAAAATAGTGATTTACAAGTGTGCACTTCCTTTGAAATAAACATCATTTATCACCAATTACTTAATTACTACGATAACGATGACAAAGAATATGCATAATCACTAACATGGGTAACATTTCGAGTATTATAAATTTATATTAAATCCTCTATTTAGTGTTTATGCCAAGTACAAGTTGATATATCAAGTCATGTCATCTAAATTGCATCGTCATTTTCTTTTCACTTTTGTGCCTGACTGCCTATAATTCATTATATTAAAATAATAAACAAGAATAATAGTTACTCCGAGAAAAGTGTGACTCAATAAGGAGCCACCACCCAAGTACAAAAATGTAGGCTATATATTGAGTATGCTTACTATTTTACAATTTTCTCTCTGCCATACATTTGTACCAAGGCTTAAAGAACACACACACACACACACACACACACACACACACACATATATATATATATATATATATATATATATATATATTACACACTACAAACAAAATAGACATATTGTAGAAAGAGATTAAAAAATGGCGACATAAAGTTAGCAACTACTAGTCACCAAAAAACAGATTCAGAATAAATGAATGCTAGGATGCTCTGAGGATAGGGGGAGGAGAGCTAGGATCATGTATACCACGCATGATTGATGATACGAACCACATCAGCCTAATTAAATGGATCTCCAGATGACTGCTTATAAAAAGAAAATAATATACCTGGTGACAAGGCCAGTGTCATTAATGTCAATCCTTTTGAAAAGAGCAGTAGAGAAAAACGATGGCAACTTGCAGATTTCCTTTGTAACTAGCTTGAATTCTAACCATTAAATACAATATTAGCACAACTTATAGTTCATAGTATGATATATATAATGAAAATTAGGTAGACAAATCACCATGCAATTGTAGACCTTCTACATGGCCATAGAAAAACTGTCTGCATTGCAATAAACATCGCTCCTTTATCTCATTTGGGGGTGGACGGCCATTCTGAAAGTAAAACTGAAGCCATTGCATGTATTTGGAGTCAAAATAAGAGCACAAAACTTTTTGATATATAGAAATTGAGCCGGTTAACTAGCAAAAAGGATCATGGCACATACAAACAAATTATGCTATTTAACTACGTTGACTTTTTCCGACAAACCTGAGGTATTAACTCTTTTGCTGGCTCATTAATCAATCTCAGAGGAGAACCCAAAACAGATGGACCCGCTCTTTGTTTCGAAATACGAGGAGAACCAGATGAACTTCTTGGTGAGAGCGGAGGTGTGCTGCCAGCTTGAAACATGGAAGGTATCGCATTGCCAGATGTTGCCTTTGGGCTGTTAGTTGATCCAGACACATTCAATGGAACACCCGCCTTAGCATTGTTGAGCAAAGATTTAACCTGTATTCAAAGAGGATATACAGTCAATGGTCTGCCCATATATTGAACAGACTAAAACCAGTGACTGTGAAATAACAAAGCAATCCAAAAGGAGTAATACAAGGAATGACATCTGCTACCTTCCGTAATATCACTAAGCATAAACCAGTACATCAACATAATTACCACCAAGCCTGATAATAAATTACGTGACCAAAGGGAAAAACACAATGGCAACTATAATGTAACTATTTCAACCAATTTGCCGAGAGATAGCATGGTCTGATATGCTAAACCATCAACCAGATAAACCACATGTTTCCAAATAACTTCCGTTGCGGGATGATGTATGTTGACAGTTTAAACCATCCACACAATCACACATTACTAAATAACCAAGAAAAAGAGTATCAAACAATGTTTGGATTACATGTGCACTGTTAGTAATCAGCTCCAAACATTACTAAATTATTCAACCTTCAACTCAAATTGCATATTTATGCAATAACTTTCCCAGTTAAGCCGCTCCTTCACATAAACAAATTAATCAAATGAAACCAATCACCATGTCAATGTCTACCTGCGTACCACGTAACCCATCAATAAGAACCCTAGTTTAACCCAAATAAACTATAAACAGACGAGGAGCAACCATTTCACCACTTATCAGGCATCAGCAACCATATTACCAATATAACATAGCAACATCTTGCAGAAAGCAACCAAATCACCAATAACTGACAATACACATGCATCAAAACAACGGTATAAAACATGAATAATACTTAATAGCACTTACCAGTGGAGTGGTTTCAGGAAGCGAAAGCCATTGCTCGAACAACTTCTCAGCAACATACGGATTCGACTTAATAGCCAAAGGAGACACTTCATTCAGCTGCAACAATTCAGGGTCTAGACACCCCACTTCTTCACTATAATCCACATCCATGTTTTCTCAATCAATTCCGTTATCAAATTGAAAATCCACCACTATCAACTCAACCCTAGCAAACTCAAAACGAAACGACCCCTTTCCACATGTATTGTAATCGTACAAGCTTGACTACACTTAAGCTTTAGAATCAATGAAATAGCAGTGAATCATGCTTCTGAATTAGGGATGATGAAAATTTTGAGAGTTTAAGGAGGTAGAGGTGCGGATTTTAAGCTGAAATTGGGGGTTTTCATGATAATGTTGGGGGAGATGAAGGTATGAAGTGGAGGGTGTGATTGAGTAGAATTGGAGATTGTTGCATGAGTGATGTTTAGGGTAAGAAAGAGAGGTGTGATTGATAGCACCTGAAGTTGAGAAGAAGAAGAAGATGATGACGATGAATGTAAAGCGTTTGTTGGAGGGGTGTGTAGACAGGTGTTTACGAGATTCATAAAGAGTACACCACATTCTTCTATGGATATACAAACGGTTCCTAATACCCGGTCACCCACAACCCCTTACACAAACTGATGTATAGGTCTATGTGACGCGTATAACAACTTTCGACATTTACTACGATAAAAAATTTGATGGTTTTTCAGAGGGGTTATACACCCCGTATAGGGCTATACGACCCCCCTATACGACAACATATGGAGCTATACGACCCGTATAAAATTTTTGATGTTAATTTATATTTTCGGGGTGTTTCAATATCCACGCCCTGTATAATTTGTTGATCTAGTTTGAATGCTCAGAATCTTTTTTCTCTAATTGAATTGAATCACTGACCGGTTACTAATCCGTCTGATAATACGTATTACGTATTTAGAACTTTTGGACACTAGGTTGGTACGTTTTCAAATAGTTGTTCGTAAATCAGTTCGTCCCCATCAATTTTCAACGCGAGACCACCTGCCCACCTTGGGTGAGAAAAAAACTGTACTCCCCTCGTTCAACTGTAAGTAGGAAATAAATCCCGACACAACTCGCCTTGAAAAACAATTTTAGTTTATGGCATAGCACGGATTTTAACACTTGTTTGAAATAATTCTTATTAAAATATTTTCAGGGTAATAATTACATATTTTCTAAAAACTGAATTTTTATAAGGAATTTTTCCCACTCATTGGAACATCTTGTCTTCTTTATGTTAGCCCGCTACTAAATCACTAGTTTGAAGAAACCTATTTTAGCCCGCTACTAAATCACTAGTGATTGGTGAGGGCACTTCTTGTGGTGGTGGTGTTGCTAGCAGCAACCTGGACCATATAATAATTACAAACGTAATTTGTTTCTTTTTTGTTGTTGTTTCATGTTTGTTGTTGTTTCATTTTCATGTTAGTTTGAATTTTCTTTACGAGACAACTTTGACCATATAACAATCGCAACCCACCACACAAACAACAAACAAAGTCTTAGCATATTCTTGGTGAAACCCGAATATAGTATGAGATACGAGTTTTTTACCCCAATTGTGAGTGGAGTGGAATGGCTCGACCGCATCCACTTTTAAACGGTTTTTCCTAACAACCACATGATAAAGGTTTGCATATCTCGATATATATATATATATATTGCATTTGTGTAGTCTACTTAGTTGTTGCTGTAACATAAAGTCACGTGTGCTCTTGACACCTATAAGAAATGACGTGTAATAGATCTACAACCATCAATGAGACATTTCTCTTACACGTGAGTCCCTCACAATAACCGCATGAAAGCTTGATTTAACGTCTACAATATATATATATTTATTCATAACAACTGATCCTGTCACAAATGATAATCCAACTATTATTCAACCCAAACCAAGATGTTTATACCCACAAAGTCTGAATATGAGCTCAAACTAACAAAATAACATATTAAATAAGGACACACTTAATACTGTAATCAAAGTCAAAACAAAATAAACAACACGACTAAATGAATACAATAAATCAAAAAAAGGAAGAAGTTGATTTAGGATAGATGGATATATTAGTTTTTAACATAAAACAATGGTTAGAAGCTTATATAAAACGGAAAGAACGAAGACATGACCATAAAACTATGCGCCAATTCAATCATGAATGACACTTATTAAAAAACTATTCTTCAAACAAGGTAGTTGAGTCTAAGGGCTTAACACTATTTTTGTTGTACATCAAACCTAGTTGGTTTGTGATGAAGATGACATAAAAGCCTTCCATTTCCTTTAAATATTTATAAATACCACTTAGAGAATGAGAGAGAAAATAAATTCATATACTCCAAAATCCTATTTCTCAAGCTTTAGCTTTCTTGTATTTCAGCCTCTCAAAACTTTAAACACATACCATAACTACACATTGAACGAGACCTTGTTAACAACGTTAACAATTATTAGAAGACAATCAACAATTAGAACTCCACCCTATCAAATTATCACTATCGTACCTTTTAACATTTTTATTCATAGTAATTGATCCACATTTATTAAGTTATTGTACTTACTTTTTACTAACCAAGTAAAGAGTCACGAGTCGATACGTGTGTCATCCTAAATCTTTACCATTCTTTCTTTTAACATTTTTTAATACATTACAATAAGTACAAATTCAATCAAAACCAGGTGACGAAGAATCAAGATGCTTACATAAAACTATTTTGGTTATTGTATTAAGAATCCGTGATAACTTTTCAGAATAAACGATCATTATTTTTTTATATATTTTATATGTTATATAAAATAATGTTCAAAACTAAAACCATCTAAAATCATGGAAAAGAGAAAAGAAAAAGTAAGCTATTGAACGACCTAAAAAGCGAAATCATGAACATAAATCAATTAAAATTAAACAGTGCAGATAAAAATAAAATAATAATAACAACAATTAAAAAAAGAAGTGAAAATAGGGGTGTGAGTTTGTAACTCAGTAGTTTACAACCCCAATAAATATCTCCACAAATCCACTTTCACCCTCTCTCCCTCCTCTCTCCACTTTCTCCGATCCCTAATCGCCGGAGAGACTCGCCCGTTCTCCGATTCAACTCAGTCTTGGTTTATGAGGTATCGATTCTTTAACAACCCTTTCTTTAATCTTTCATCAATTCAAAACATTTTTATTCATAAATTATTCATCTTTTTGGATCTTGTCGCCCCTTTCATAGATTTCAGATCTGTTCTTTCGTTCTTTTGGTTCAATTCTTTAAAAAAAACACAAGCTTTTTTGATATTCGGTGGTTGTTTCTGGGTGGGAACGGAAAGTAAGGGTTTTGTAGATTCGATTGTGTTTTATTTATGTGTATAAAGGTTTAAATCTTTTGAGAAGTCAGGCGATTTACGTATCTTGAACATGGGTTTTCTTTAATTTGGTGATTCTTCCGATATTTTGTGTTTTGTATGTTTGGATCTTGTTTGATGTTTGGTTTTGTGTTTCTGCAGCTCGAAGGAGAAGCCCACTCTCGGGTAAGTGTTGCTGATATGAACGATAACATCTGTAAAATTTTGTTGTTTTCGTTGTTTGATATGCTATCTAGACATAATTAAAAAAAAATTGGTGATGTATTGTATGTACTATTGTGTTGTTTCTTGTTAATAGTTGATAGATACATGACTTTTTGAGTGTGTTTGATCATTAATGCAATTTTGACTTTCCCCTCTTATTAATAATGATCTTCATGGTGTGGCCCTATTGTTGGTACTTTTATTTTCTCAGCAATTGTCTATGCAACTTATTTCGTTATTAGATAGATTTGAGTAATTTGACTAATCAAGGTGGGTCAATGTTCTAGTTTATAGATTTTCTGCTCGCATTTTATTTTTGTGATACATTGATTATTTTGGGACAAGATGCAATCTTTATTAATCTGATTTGGAGGGGAATGATATGGTAATGATCTTCTTAGCCTATGTAATGAACTGGGTTATAAGCTTTAAAAGTGATTTAATTTGTTAGCAGGTAAGTAATAACCTCATGCAGTCAGCTGGTGTTTCCTTTTTTATTAAAAAAAAAGTCCTATATCAATCCTAATTTGAGTTCAAATCTTGAATTTTTTCTTATTTATTTTGTTTTTTTAACTGTCATTGTCATCTTGAATAAGACCTGAAGATTCTCATTGTCATATTGGTTTATTAAGGTCCCCGGTGTTCTTTTTACATCATTGATAATTTATAACAGTGCTTCGCCAATCTCTTAAACTCTTAATAGTTTATGATTTTGATTTTGGTGCTTTTAAAATCAAAGTAACAATTGATACTCTTGACTCTTAAATGATGGAATTGAGAAGGTGAGCCTGTAATTTCTTTTATTATTTTCTAGTTGGAGATATAAATTATAATCTTGGAGGATGAATACAAGGAAGAAGATAAAATAAATTCTAAAAACTTCAACAAATTCAAATAACATACGAAACATGTGATTTCACCAAAGTCATAGTGTCCACTTTACCACTTTTATGTCAGATTCCAATTTAAAGTTAAAGTGCTACAGCCTAAATGCCAAACTTCACTTCCTGCTTTTGTAGTGGACCTGTTGTTCATGGGATCAAATGTGTTGATTCATGATTGACATGATGGCACATAGATTTGGATGATAGTTGTACAAATATATTAAGTTTTCTTTTTACTGCACAAATATATATCTCTCATGTTTTTTTGCATGTATCATTACAACTAAACACTTCAACATGGAAGACATGTTAACTCATATGTCCTCTGTTATTTAACCATATCCATCTGTACTTATAGTGGACAGCGGATCAAGACCCGCAAACGGAATATTGCAGCCCCTTTGGACCCTGCAGCATTTGCGGATGCAGTGGTCCAGATTTACTTGGATAATGCTGGTGATCTGGTATTACATTAAATTACTTATAAACATAATAACTGTATTATATGCTTTCATGATCTGATTCTATAGTTATACTGTTTACACTATTCCAACATCAGCACTTCATGAAACCTCTATTCAATTGCAGGAACTAATTGCTAAGAGCATTGAATCTTCAGACCTTAACTTCAACAGATATGGTGACACCTTCTTTGAGGCAAGAATCTTAACTTTGTTCACTTTTTTTTAAATCTGTTTGACATAAGTTCCTCAATTATAAGTTAAGAATGTATTTTACTGTTATTCAGGTTGTCTTCACCGGAGGGCGTACTCAACCTGGAACAACCAAGCCTGATGAGGGGGAGCGCCACCCGTACTCCATATTAGACTGTGAGGCTAAACGTGAACTGATTCTGCCATCTGTAATCTACATTCAGAAGATTTTAAGGCGAAGGCCTTTCCTAATAAAAGATCTTGAAAATGTCATGCGACGATTTCTTCAGTCACTCGAGTTCTTTGAGGATAATGAACGAAATAAGCTGGCAATTTTTACAGCACTTGCTTTTTCTCAGAAGCTCTCTGGTCTGCCACCAGAGACGGTCTTCCAGCCGCTTCTTAAGGATAACCTAGTTGGAAAAGGGCTGGTTCTCACATTTATAACAGATTTCTTCAAGGAATATCTGATTGATAATAGCCTTGATGATCTCATTTCCATTTTGAAACGTGGCAAAATGGAGGACAATTTGCTTGATTTCTTTCCGTCTGGGAAACGATCTGCTGAAGCTTTCTCTGAGCATTTCACGTAAGTTCAAGGTTTTATTTTTTTCCTTTTCTTATAGAGGGTCATCATAGGTGAGAATTTATTTGTAATGTTAAAACTGCAGTAAGGCAGGATTGGCTTCTTTGGTTGAATATAATGACAAAAAGATCTTTGAGGTGAAGGTGAAAGAAATGAAATCTGCATTAACAACACAGATATCAGAGGAAGCTGATCTCTCTGAAGTGATAGAAACAGTGAAACAACATGTTAAAGATGGTAAACTGCCAGAAATTGAGGTTGTGAGGATTCTCTGGGATGTTTTGATGGATGCCGTTCAATGGTCAGGAAAGAACCAACAACAGAATGTTAACCTGGCTCTACGACAGGTAAAATGTAACAAAATCTTGCATAAAAAATCCGAAGTGTGAACTTTTGTTGGTTTTGGTTTGGTGATTTGCGTCTGTGCAGGTGAAAACATGGGCAAAGTTATTGAACACATTCTGCACAAGTGGGAAGCTTGAGCTAGAACTGCTTTACAAGGTTCAAGTGCAATGTTATGAAGACACAAAGTTAATGAAATTGTTCCCTGAAATTGTGAGGTCTCTTTATGATCAAGATGTTCTTGCTGAAGACACTATACTTCATTGGTTCCGTAAAGGAACCAACCCAAAAGGAAGGTAATATAGCTTTATGCTAAAGTATACGTTAAACTCTGTAATCATATTATCATAAAGATTGTAAAACAATAATAATAAGAATTTTGATTACATTGAATGTGTTGTGTTCTTGTTTTACGATGATGCAGGCAAAGCTTTGTGAAGGCGTTGGAGCCATTTGTTAAGTGGCTGGAAGAGGCAGAAGAGGAAGATTAGACGAATGGACCGTCTTGTATCCGCCTATCTTCTGTTTTCTCGTTAATCAGTGTGTCGAAACTTGAAGTTTTCTGTCTCTGCTTTTAACCATGTTTTAGCTGCTGTCATTTGTCAAAAAGTTATGATTGCTTGGATTTGTTTTAATAATCTATGTTTGTTGTTGACTGCTCCTGTTGAGAATGTGTGTTGATGATTGTTAGGAGTGACACTTGAGAATATGCATGATCAGTTGAACGTGACTAAAATGTTTATAATAATAATAAAATAAAAAAAAAACTAAATATTTAACCATAGGTTGCCAACTACTTTAAGTTGGTTAACCACCTAGGTGCAGTATGAAATTATTAGTGACCATTGACCAACAACTTAAAATCTGTTTTTTAATTGAAGACACTAACCCCTTCTACATTTAAGATGATCATGAAACTTTTCTTGTGAACCACACACTAAGAGCTTTGGTTAACGGCAATATGTATCGTTTAATCAACATTGCTTCATATTCTTTTGGACGTTAGATTAGCTGCGTTGCTATAACAATTAACAGCACAACACATCTGTTTAAAAGTCAACTTTTTATTTTGATATAGCAAGATTAAAAGTAATATGAATGAGAAATGATTGGAATGTTAATTTATTAACTAAAAATAAAATAAAACAAATTATATAATTCTTTTTAAACGTAACAGGTTAATGTTTGATAATAACTTGAATTTTATGTTTACTAGAAAAATCCATGTAATTTTACAAAAAGCTTGGATAATTTTGTAATATGTTGTCTTGACGCAAGCAATAGTTATATTTAAGCCCGTGTGTTTTTATATATATATCAAAGAAAACAGTATGTTTATGATAAAACGTAAGCTTGTTAGAAGAAAAGATGAATTTCTGAATCATTAAATACGATACTTTCTTATAGGAAGAAAAACATTACAAGTTTACAACATCGTTGATATTTTAAGCTGATTGGTCAACCAAATCCACTAAATGATTGCGTTTGACATTTTTGAGTTTTGACCTGATACAATAATTCAATAACTTTGACATTTACACCATCATCTGTTTTTCTTATTGTTCACACGTCTTTAAGGGCGTAAATGTCCATATTGTGTATGATATGGTCATGTCTATCCCTTTAATTGATATTTGTTAGGAAGCTCATAAATACGAAAGCAATTGATCAACACATAAGCAATAAGTGGACAATATTTAGATTATAATTTCATTAAAATGATTGACACAGCTTCAGACACCCAATTTTTCATATAACTTACCAACTTTATTTGTGAAATTATCGACAGAATTGGCATTTTTGCACTGATTATTAAAGAAAACCACTTTCATCCGACTATTGAGCATAACATGAACCCGGCCCGATTGGCGCAGCACGACCCGGCCCGTCCAATGGAGCAGCTGCAACTCCTCTTTGATTTAATAGACACCTAAAGTTTGATATCCTTGATGTCACATCATTTGGGTCTTTAGCAAGTTTGTCAAAATTTGTCCACAGCCTCTCTGTGTTCAAAGAACATAATACATAAGAGAAATGTTAATAACAGAACATTTGTAAGTGCGCGATCATTAATTTTCCCAAAATAGATGAATTGTGATGATGTGATATGAAGTTCAGGTACCTGCAGCTGCTGCAGCGCGTGGCCATATGGTCTGTTCAATGTCCGACCCGTCAATAGTTTCACCCCATGCACATACTTCACCACCAATAACTAACTTTTGTTGCTCGGGTTTTGTAATATTTGCAAGGGGTTCATTCATATAAACTGTTTGCCAATCATTATCCAAGTGATCCAGATACCACTTGTCTTGGTTGCTTACAATGCACCTTAAACCAGCTTTGACGACTTGCTCAGCAACTCCACCCCCGAGCCTATTATTAGATTGATGACAAACAGTTCATCTTAGCCAGAGTTTGTAACAATGTAAATAAAAAACACATTACCAGTTATGGACCACTGTTTTTCTGTCCAACTTTTTACCAAAATGGTTGAAGGTTTCCTCCCTGTAAAAGAATACCAAAACTGACATGTAACTTTGACTATTGGTTTAATAGAGGAGACTGTAAGGGAAGTATGACACACCAGTTTATAACTTCATAACCATGAGATAAAGCTATCTTTTGTGCCTTCAAGACGAAATACTCGTAAGCTGTAGATTCATTTAGACCCTTCCGTTTCAACCTGTAAAACAAAAGGTTCGTGTAAATAATTCATTTGCCATTTTTTGATGGTAAAAATAATGAAAGTAACTTTTGTTGGTAAAAGAAAATTCAGATAGAATAATTACCAATTTCTTATACGAGGAGTTAAGTTCCAGCAACCTGAGATATAAAACTCCATTAGCACAAGTTTATTAATTCTTATAAAAGGTGGAAAAGTAATAGCTATGTGTTATTTGAATTATTATCAATACTAGAATTCAAATATGCTGCATAACAAGGTGAATGAGAGGATGCAGCATAAACGTTCATGAAAATCAGTAACTTACTGGTGTCAACTTCATCACCTCCCAAATGAACAAACCTGTACTTGAAAATCTTACTGAAATCTGAAACAAGAAATTTAATTTTAAATCAGTTAATCGTCTAGAATCCCTACAAGAAAGATATTAATCTCAATAAACCTTTAAAGGAGACCAGGCGCACCTGAGAGAACTCCATCTATCAATTTAAACGTAAAATCGTTGCTGACATCAAGTGGCTCCTGACAGGTCTTTGATGGCCATAATGCAGGGTAACCAATGCCCCTAATGATGATAATTTTTGGGTTTTTCAACTTCTTTAGTACTCAAAATTGTAGTACAAACATAAAAAAAAATCATAATGTGCGTAGAAAAAAAGGATGGGGATATATTATATATTAAGGATTACCAGGATCGAGCATGTCCAGGAACATCAAGCTCAGCAAGCACATTAATCCCCCTTTTTTTAGCATAACTGCAAAATATAACAAACAATTTCATATTAGAGAAATAGATACTTCAATTAATGTAAATCAAAAGTTGTAATCTACTTGCCTCACAACTTCAGCTGCAGCAGCCACTGTATAGCGTTCTGGTCTGGAATAAGCACCATTCCACAGCTTGGGGAATGAAGGTATCTCTAATGGGAAAGATTGTTCATCTACAATGTGCCAGTGCAGAACATTCTACATTGAATCCAATGAAAGAGTTCATAATCATGTTTTCTTCTTTCAATTCTTCAATTTATTTTGTGCTAAGTACTAGGAATAGGACATCTTCAAGTCTGCGTCAGACTATAAGACTGATAACTACAATGTTGATAGCATAGATTGTCTACTAAATTTTCACTATTTCATTTTGTTTTATTTCATGAAGAGAAAGATTGAAGTATAGGGGATTAGGGGTTAAATTTGATAGCGCTGACCAAGTTGACTATTAGAAATACAGCATTTTAGAATGGGTATGGGTAAATCCCCGGGTGCAGACTTACCAGCTTTGTATAAGCCATAGAATCAATAACCTTTTTAATCATAGGCAATGGCTGATAATGCCGGGATGTATCTGCACCATTGTTACTAGAAACTCAGTATGATCATATAGTCATATTAGTAAACAATTATTATCCTAATAATGACGCTTATGACTTGATAATGCATTAGTCCAGTATGTAAATGCAACAATTTTCAAAATTATCAAAATATTACAGGTTTACAGCAACTAGAGTTGGAAAAAGTTCCACAAAAAAGATAGAAAAAGTACTTTGCTGAATAGATGTAAATAAAATATATATACTAAAAGTTGGCCCTTGGGACAGTCCATCAAAAAGTGTATCCAAATTCCAAAACTCCAATTCCCAACCATATGATGACAAAAACTCAATGAAATTATCCTATAAAATATTAATTAACAACTTTAGGAAGAAAAAAAGAAGAAAAAAACATCTTACCGATTAGGAGCCCTCGATACGAGAAACGAGGTCGATCAGTAATGCTTATTGGTGTCTGACTAACTATAAGGTTTCTTGTGTTGATGTTAAAATGGCACAATTGACTGAATGTCTGTCATATTATCATTATTAGAGTTAACAAATCAACACCACCAAAACCTTTCTAGATCTTGATAAAAGAAATCATAAAAGTGTGTAACATAACGAGTTACCTGCAGCGCGTGTAGAGCTCCATAAACAGTAGCTGCCTACATATAGATTTATCCAATTAAAAACCTTTATATACATGAATGTACACAGGTTTAAAGATACATACAACTTATAACTTGATCACAATGTCATTGGAACCGACCTCAATATGTGCATAATTCGGATTCCCTTTTGGATAAATATTCAACTTGTAGGACTCATCTACACCATATTGCAACTGCACAGAACAGAACTATATCAGTAACCAAAACAGAATCAAGAAAAAAAAGTCAAAAATCACCAAGATACAACATACACCAACCAAATCTCAACTTCAATTCACCAAATTCATGAACAACAATACCTCATCGTTTTCTGAAAAGATAACCACATGGATCCCCTGTAAAAGGACAGACTGATCAACTTTTCCAAAGTTGTATTCAATAACATTATTTGATGTAACAACATCAAGTAACCTAGTGAATCCATCCTTCAGTATGCCTGATTCATCCTTGTATTTGCTCCCATCAACCTTGAGATTAAAGTCCTTGCTTATAATTACAGTTTTATTACCATACTCTACTGATTCAGGCATAGGCCATATGTAAATATTCTTCGGATATTTACCACCAAATACCATAATCAATTGAAACATAAGGCCAATAAAGATGGTTTGCCATATCATCTTTCCGCCCCAGCAATCCCTTCAACAAAAAAAACATCCAAATATGCTGATTCAGTATATAAAATCCCAATCACATTAAAGGATAAACAAGCAAATAAGTAAATCATCATGAATTTGCCCAAATTGCTTGTTGCAGAAAGTACACTTTTGAGATATAAAAACACTAAAATCAAAATCGCACGGTAAGCAATTGAACCCTCCCTTTTTCCCTTCAAATCCACCATCATTGTTTCATCAATTACTTCCATGTATTCACAAAACTCATAACTCGAATATCTAACATTCCGATCATATCATCCAAAAAACAATGCACATCACACTTTTCTATCAAAAATCTCCCTCAAAACTGAAAACAATTTGAACAAAAACCAAATCACATTACACAATACAACAAATCTAAACACATGATTGTGAAATAATAACAATAACAATAATAACAACAATTAATGTAGAAGATGAGCATTTGACCACGGACCTGTGACGAAAAGGTGAAGAATAATGTTGTGGATGAGAGAGAGGAATTGGCAATGGATGTAGATATACAGATCTGTAAAGAATCTCCGCCCATATTGATATTCAATGTTATATAATAATATTATTTTGATGAGTTTCTAGTGTTGATTGGTTAATAATATTAATGCAGTTGGTGGCGACACTTTCGTTTTTCTTTATTTGTCTGAATACCCATTGTTTAGAGGGAGAGAGAGAGAGACCGCCATAACTGTTAGTTGGCCAATAACAACAAGTTTTAGTATTTTATTACAAAATTACGTTATACTTTATTAATTTGTTTAATAGGGATTCGTCAAATACGATATGATTTTGTAGAGATCACGAGATATGAATATGAAGATGATGATGATGATGATGATAATTACAGGTGGGGAGAAATACATGTCAATTGAAACAGCAGTATTTCATCATATTTTGTTTCATGTTAGTCATGTGATATATTGTATTATTGTTTCAAAATTCGTAATATTGATAGCTTATGAAATTATTATTATTATTAATTCGGTCAAGAGAAAATAGGATATGTTGTTTCAATTGATGTGTGATATATTGAAAATTTGTATACTATATTATTGGATATGTTATAGATACAATTATTTCGTTATTCGGGCATTTTAAATACGTTCGTAACGTAAAATACGGGACGTGTTGATATATAAAATTACTTAATTCATGTTTTTTATGGCTCGTGTTCGCATTTACAGCATGTAATGTTTTTATATTACAAGGTCGTAATGAGTCATATTACCGTAAGTAATGTTTTTAAAAGTTTGAAATATTTTTAGAATTGGATTTTCTGTTTTCTTTTTTATATATGTTTATAATGTTTTATGATTTATTAATCTATAAGTTTTTTAAGCCTAGTTTTCTCTTTTATAGAATAATTACAATTCATAATTAATCAGTCACTTTAATTGGACTTATATTTCATTATATTATAGTGCTGCTTAATTTATTATATTTTAACTATTAAAATGTTTATTTTTATTTATTTCATTATAAAATTTCATTATAAACAAAAAACTCATGATCATAAAAAAGTACATAAAAAGGGGTCGATTATTTGCATTTGAATTTATAGATTTTAGGATTCGTAGAACTAAAATAGATAAAGGAAATTTCATCATTCTATGACAGGTGGAAATTTTATATGACATGAATGCTTGACTGTACATATATATTAGTATTAATATTAATATTAATATATTTATGATATATAGTTAATAATCATTTTTTATTAAAAGATGATTGTCAATGGCGTTACAAATATATTTCGTAAACAAAATCGAATAATATAATCCGTCATCTATATTATGTGATCCAATATTTAGCATCTGCTCTAACCATGGAGATTATGAATGTCTAAATTTCCGGTCATTCATATTTCACATAATAAGTTAAGGGTTCTTTAGTTAATTGAGTAAGATCTGACTGAGTTAAAAGATGACCCAGTTAAAAGTTCTAATTGGGTAAACATCTAACTGAAACTGATTCAGTATCTGACTAGAACCTGTCACACCCCGACCGACGGCGGAATCATCGGGACGGACGAACGTGAAACGATTGTTCATAGCACATGGAACTAAATAAGTTGGACTAATATTAAATATCATTTTTTTGAACTTTACAATACAATTAAATCATACAATACAAACAAAATATAAACAATAACATAAGATTTCCAATTAATTTAAGTCCAAGTCCTATATGAGCACGGGTGGATCTTCAAGTATCAAACCTGAAAATATTAAAAATAAAAAGTCAACTTTGAAAGTTGGTGAGTTCCCATGGGTTAAACGTACATATATATAAAAAGATTTACAAGTAGCAATTCATGTCAATGGTTATGAGTTTAGCAAGTTTATAAAACACATATAGTTACAACCAAACCTCGACTTGATTACAAGTTTATAACATTGGCTAAGTGTACTTGGTTCCCATGATGAACAAGTCATACGTCATCAGGAGCCGGCAATACATCGGCTTGAGCACCAAATAAGCTTGTCAGGCCCAAAGATATAGGACGTCGTCAGGCTAGCAATAGTTAATGATTGTAAATAAAATATGTATCTCATATAAGACTTACAACAACACAAATAACCATTGACAAATAAAAGTATGAATTGCAAGTGCTTTGCAAGTTTTAACGTTTACTAGTGTATGTTGATAAGATTAACATGTTTCACCCCAAAACGGTGTGAAATAACGTAAAAAGGGGCAAGGAAAACTTACATGGAAAACTCACGAGATGTAGAATGTGCTTTAAATAATAATAAGAAAATTAGATAGTTTCAATGATTCCTTCACGATTCAATCTAAGATTTGGTGTCTTAGGATTAAAATAAAGTTAAGATTCAAAAGTAAATATGAATTAGGGTTTCATTTGGAAATTTAGGGATTTTAATATTTAAGTCAAACAGATTATAATAATAAAATCGGTTATGTGTTGGTTTAATAAAGTTAGAATTAATCAATTAAAAATAAGAATGCAATAATTTAATTTATTGAATTATTAAACATTAGATATGATGTGCGAAAATAAATAATTAATCTAATAATAATTATTTAAAATTTGATAAAGGTAGTTAATTAAATATTTATTCTAAATGACCTTAAAATTATCTAAAATTATTTTATAAAGTTTTGAGCTTTTATACGATTAGATATAATGGTCTTATAATATTAAGTCGTAGAATAAAGTATAAGAGAAAGTTATATTGTTTTATAAGTTTCAAGAACGTAAATAAAATTTTAAGGAATAACTTATTAAATAATTATATATAACATAGTTAAATGAATAGATGAATAACTAATATTGGAATAATTATTAAATACCTATTTGAATAATTAGTTATTTAACATGTAAATTTATAATGTTTGAAATAATCTAAATTTGTATCATAAAAGATTTTTAGCATTTTTATTACATAAAATAATTAATAATGTTTTATAACCTTTGTTATTCTAAAAAAATTTAAATTTACAATCATAAATTTTAATACTTTTAAAATTAGTTTAATAATTTCTAAAATATTTTAGTTAACCAACATAATTTTTATTTTGATTTATCAATATAATAATAATTTTCTAATTTACAAAATGTTAAAAAAAACTAATTAGAAACAAAAGACGGTGGAGGCATGGTTCGAACCCGGGACCTCTTGGTCATAAACATTGCTAGTTACCAGTTGGGCTACAGCCCGATCTTATTAAAAGCTAAACTTATATATTTAAAAACATTAATTACCAAATTCCCCAAATTACTCAAGAACCCTAAGTTGCAATTGTTTCGAATTGAACACGGATTTGATGTTGTTAATGAAATCAACCATAGGGCTTTTGATCCCTAGATGAAATCAAGTGTGTGGGTGTGTGTAATTACCAGAATAATGATCAAAGTGTTGATAAAAGTTGAAACAAGGTCACGATTGATTGAGAAATCAATTTGGGAGATTTAGATGTTGATACTCCAAATTCGTAAGTGGAAAAGCTTCTGAGAATGATAAGGATCGATGGACATCAACCAACTGCAATCAAGATTACTTAGAAACGTCTCCCGAATGAGTTACAGGTCGCAGATGATGATGACGATTGTATGTGATGTGTATGTGTGTTTCAGATGAAATTACGTCGCGTAGGAGTTTAGTTACGATTAAACTATGTTGTGTATACAATTAATTTGATTATTATTGAGTATAAATGCTTGAACGGCTAGGAGGTTTAATGGTGATCGGTTACCGAGTTCGATCCTTTCATACAAAATGTTAAAACCCAATTTAAGTCCTTCAATGCGGTCGAGTTAAGTTCGCAAATAAGTTGTAAACGTTTGGGGTTCGATTTCACACGTTATGCCAACGTTTGGGCTTCACCGGAGTCTGGTCGGAGATGGCCGGAGAGTCCGTCGGATTTGCGGGGGTAGGGGGAGTTGGTTTGGGTTTTAAAATTTTATAGTTTTGGTCCCTGTGGTTTAGAAAACTTACATATAATGTAAATCGTTTGTGAATTAAGTTTTTGAATTTACAATTTAAACCTTAATCATTTAAAAGCCTAGTTTTAAAATTAATCCAAGTTACTTATAAAACTTTTATAACTTTATAAGTTTGTTTAACTTTGAAATTTAATTATTTATTTTTAATTTAGTAGTTAAAACTCACAAATGACAATTAAAACTTCATACATTTAATAAAACTTATTTTATAATTTATAAAATTAATATAAATTGTTTAAATGATTTTGATAAATGGAAATTAAATAAAATTGTTATCAACATTGGTTAAGTTGTACATTTGATGCATTTGATCCATTAGAATTATTAAATAATTTTAATAACGGATGCTCAAAATAGGTTCGGGTTTGGGTTTAAGTTTTGAAAATGAGCGGATGTTACAGAACCAAATCTATTCAGTATTTAAGTAACAAAACCCACCGGAGTCACACCACCGGTCGGAACCACCACACCACCACCACAACCACCACTATCACCGTACACATTCCGACCACCACCGCAAATCCACCGTACACAAATGCGGTGCCAAAGGGGGTGGCGGGATGCGGTCGCGTGGGGGCTCAAGTCAGCCGGTCAGCAACTTTTTTTCAAGGTTTGGGTCAGCAATGGAGACCCGGTTAGCCGGGATAGAAGCCAAAATCAAACGGGCTGACCCGCTGACCGAGTCAGCTGGGTCAGTTGTCACACCCCCGCTAAGAGCGGAAACACGAGGATGTAACGATACGGGAATCGTCATAACACATGGTAAGCGATAGAGATGCAATAATAGTAATGATGACAAGTGTGTCATGACGACACCCGACAACAAGGGGACTTGTGTCGTGTCTAGTCAGTATTCACGACAACATAGCCATAAGCATAAACATGATATAAGATTCGCATAAACATAGATAATAACATTGTATGTAATTCCCACAACCCGGGAACAAGTTACAAAATATAGTGTTGTTTGTAACAGATACAACAATTGTTTTCAAAAGACCAAGTTTAGCCATAAAATGCATCCTAGGGTCTCCACTAAGGCAGCACACCTAGATCTTCAGCTAGCATGATCACCTGAAATATGCTCAAAATGGTCAACAAAATTGTTGGTGAGCTCACAGGTTTAAAAGTAAATAAGTAATTGATGTTGTATAATGTTGTTGCAGAATACCGTGCATACAGTTATAAGTAAGCAAAATCACATGACATGAGCTTTACAACCAAATCTAACGACGTACACAAAGAATCTTGTCGGAATATATTCACCCAAGGCC
>BJCM01226999.1:0-25053 GCA_018326385.1 Flaveria bidentis
TGATTGTAACATGAGATTGACTTAGTCGCACGACTGAACACTCAGTCGTGCGAATGGATCAACCGCATGGCTCAATCGCACGATGGTTCAGTCGCCCGAATGAGCAACCCTAATCTATAAATACCACCTAATTCGTGGAAAAACGCAATCATTGTACACACTTCAACTCCAGACGTACCCTAGCCGTCCAGAGACCTCTAAGATCATACTCCAAGTTCATAGATCGCAGTAGATCGATTCCTAATCAATTCTTAATGTTAGATTCAATACATAATTGTTTCTACATGCGTTCTCACTGATTGGATCGCCAATCAAATAGGATTCCGCACTATTTGATGCAGTATACACGTTAATCAGTTAGTACATCGTCAAGTACACGATCCTAACATCTTATCTATCTATCTCTTACATTTACTTGTTTATCTATCTATAATCTACACACTTGATTATCATAAACAAAATACTGACTTGAGCGTCGGAATGTCCTCAGGTTAATCCCCCCGGGCCCTATAACGTATATCTTTTTTATTGTTGCAGCATAGATCTATGCTTGGGATAGCTAGACACAGTTCAACCGAACATCAAGCCCAGCCTAGATATTTGTAGCAACAATCTCAAATTGTGCATACGAGTGACCAGGGCTGGCTCAACGTTTTACGGGGCCCTAATCGAACTAAAAATATGAGGCCCCTTAAAAATGTTTATTAAAACCCTCATCATTTATCCGGGTTTGGGGCCGGCAATAATAAACTAATACGTTTATAGTTGGCGGAGTTAAAAAAAATTTACAAATTATATATTGTGTTTGTATGGATTTTTAGATTAAATTTATCTTTCTAGCTTTATATGATGCAAATTCATTGATGAAATATTCATAATCAAAATTTTCTAGAAATTCTTTTTCAATGGCTAAAGTAGCTAAGCCGTTTAATATTTCTTGTGATATTGTAGAGCTTAAGTATTTTTTTATAAGCTTTAATTTGGAAAAGCTTCGTTTTGTAGAAGCAACAGTTACAGGGATAGTTAACAAAATTCTATAAGCAATATATGCATTTGGAAAAGAATTAAATTTTTAATATAATTCAATATATTAATAAGTGTGTCAGATTCTAAAGAAATAATATCTCTTAACAATTTTAGTTCTTGAAATAAATCTAATCCATTAATATCAAAAACATCATCATGTTTTAAAATATTTTCTTGGTTGATACACTTCTCTTTTAAACTTTCTTCATCCATGGATTTTAACTTTTTAGTAGTAAACAAAAAACCAAAGATACTTTCAAACTCTTTAAATTACTCAAATCTACTTTTAAGTGAAAAACTAGCTTGGTCTACTATATATAAAAAGTAATCAGTTCTAAAACTTTCAATGGGTGTTTTCAAAGTTTCATTATCAACATTTTCATCAAATTTTGTATTCCTATGAATAATACGTTTCTCATGAAAAGTGGGTTTTACATTCATCTCTGTAGCAATTTCTTTAGCTGCAATCATAGCCTTTTTAAATCCATCATCTCTATATTTAAAAAAAAACAAACAAGTCCATCTAATTGAATTATAGCATCATCAATACTTTGCCTTTTGCTTGTAAGTTCTTACTAACTATATTAATAGCATACAAAATATCATACCAAATAACTATGCCTAGTAAAAATTAAAAATTTCCTAATTCAGTTCTAGCTAAGGATTTATCCTCGCTTTTAAATATAAGATCATCATCATCATCGTCGTCATCATATAATTCCAACAATGCTTCTCTTAATTGTGGAGCTTGAAATCTAATTGCTTTAATACTTTCTATGCGACTTTTCCAACGTGTTTGTGATAATGATTTAACAGTTAAATGTGGAACATTATCTTTTAAAAATTTCCATCTTTTAGGGGATAATGAAAACAAACAATAAATACGTTGTACTGTTCCAAAAAAATCTCTAGCTTTTCTACAAGATTTAGCCATATCACAAATTACTAAATTTAAACTATGAGCACCACATGGTGTGTAAAATGCTCAAGGGTTAATATCTAATAATCGTTTTTGTACTCCTTAATGTTTTCCTTTCATATTTGATCTATTATCATAACCTTGTCCCCTAATGTTATCTACATCAAGACCCAATTTATTAATTTCTTCAACAATAGCATCAAATATACCTTTACCAGATGTATCATCTACTATTATAAATTCTTTTAAGTATTCTTTAACAACTATTAATGTTGAAGAAGCGTCTAAAAATCTTAAAATGATGGACATCTGTTCATTGTGACTTGTGTCGGGTATGCAATCAAGTATAATTGAAAAACATTTAGCTTCCTTAACTCTATTAATAATTTTAATTTTGATTTCATTTGCTAATAAGTTAATTAGTTAATTTTGTATATTGTGTCCAAGATAATGATTATGAATTTCTTTATTTTTTTAGGCGTCGAATATACTCTTGCATTATTGGATCAAAGTCTGCAATCATTTCAATAGTACTTAAAAAAGTACCATAATTTTCTTGAAAATGTTTTTCATGTGTTCCTCGAAATGATCGTCCATTTTTACCAAAATTCTTTACAATGGCAATAATTCTTATTAGGACATTTCTCTAATGTTCTTTATCTTTATTTATTCGATCTTGAGTTTCTTTATCAATTGTTTTATTTTCCGCTAACCTTGTTTCTAATTCAATCCATCTACTCATATTGATTATATGTTCCTTAATTCATGTTGTTTTAACTTAGCGCTAATATTATTCCAGTCATTAGTACCTTTTTTTCAAATTACTTTTACATGATAAATTTACATCAAATAACTTGCGACATAAACAAAATACTTTATCTAGTTCTATCGAGTAAACCAACCACCTTCTTTCATTTTTTTCTCCATTTGCCATCTTTTGCTTATAAAGAGAAGAACTAAAGCTCCTAGAATGCTCATATACCGGAAAATCATAATCACAAATCCTAATCGGACCTTTTTTTACAAGTAAATCTCTTAAATAAGTATTCATATTATTCCAATTATTTGGATCATATATATTCACAGGCTCATTTACATTTAAAGGCTCATCACTAGTTACAGGTTCTCCATCTACATTTAAATGTTCATCTACACTTAAATGTTTATCACTAGGTTCGTCTACATTTGAAGGTTGATCATTTGGTTAATTATTAGGTTCATCGACACTTAGAGGTTTGTTAGTTTTAATAGTGGTTACAAATTTAAGCAAAGACCCTTTTTGTAATTCCATATCGGCTTCTCGTTTTTGTTTCTTTTGCTTTTTCATACTTCCTAGTCGACATTATACTTATATATGCTAGATTTTGGTGGACGATAGATTCACGTAAGTATATTAAAACAGCAAACAACAACTTGCAAACTTTTTCTAAACAAACAAATAAGCAATATGCAAGTTTCAGCCTAGTACTTACAAATAACAATCTACTAAACCACAAATACTAAACAATCAGATTAAATAATAGACATTACTGCTTATTTAAAAAGTTACTTAAAGCAAAAACAATCTAGAATTGCAAACTTCTACTAAACAACAAACAAAAATACAGTACAATTGATCCAACTACACAAAATTAGAACTAAAACTAAAAAAATTAGAATCTAGAATTGGAAAAGAAATTGACCATGAGAACTAGAGTCAAAGAAAACTTACAAATATTTGTTTGCAATTCGATTTCTTTGCTAGCAATCTTCAACCGGTAAGTCGCACAACAGACTCAAGAATAACATAATTAGAATTTCAGATTCAATAACACTCAGTAACACGCAAACATAATATGCAACTCAGAGAAGCTTTGATTCGATGTAAATCATTGGAAATCGCCGCTTTATTATGGTGACTTTTCTGATTGAGAATCGATCGATTTAATTAAAGGAATTATGGTGACGTTTCAGTTGCCGGAATTATCGCATTCACAGTTGTGTTCTTTTATTAATTAAAGGAGACAGCAATTTTGAAAGCAATCAATGTTTGTTTACGTTTTTAACAATGAAATTAAAGGCAAATGCATTTAATTACTTGTCCAACCCAACAATATTTAAACCCATATAATTATATAAACCCACTTTATCAAATTTAAAGGCCTTTTAAAATTTAAGGCCCAAAGTACTAGTTTTACTAGCTTTAGGCTTGGGTCGGCCCTGTGAGTGACAACTCATGAGTGCTTAAGCTTTTCTTACTCTCTAACACAATCAAATTGTGCATATGAGTGACCATCGGCAGTTATGAGGCTTATCTTATATTCCATCTTTCCACTCATAAACTAGAAGTAACTTTTGACCTCTCATTCCACAGACCACCTGCATCTTCATGGTGATTGAAGCTATATCTAGATGTTTTTGTTTAAAAAATGTTACTGTGCAATTACAATACTGGATTTTTTTGTGGTTTTGAAAGTTATAATTAGCGCTATTGTTGTCACCACGTTTAGTTATTGACTCTGCTAAGAGGTAATGTATTTTGGTGGAGGTTAACGTCAAAGGTCTCTGTTAATAGTCTATGTTGAGTGTTTAGTTGCAAATGTTTGATAGGTTGTAATCCATTTGATTTGAACTTTGTAAACTGTCTTACCTTTGCACATATGTAAACTGTTGTGTCTTTTGCACTTTGTGGGATACTTGAATGTATTATTGTAGGACTTTTATAGACTAAAGGTGGAAGTTTTTCTATTCGGGTTATCATTTAATTTATATGAATTAATGGATTTCCAGATTCTGTATGTGGTAAATAAAAATTGGTTATGTTACTTAAGCTAAATGTTTGTTAAAATACTGGTAGCAGCCAAAATGAGCACTAATTCTTAATATGTTCCATTTTTATTCACTTCAAATACAACACCGCTTCAACGAAAGAGCCCTTCTTCACTCGCACGATATTGGGATATTGCTGCATTTAGACTGATGGATATTGGGATATTGCTGCATTTACACTAATGAAAGTATTTCAACTACTGAAAGTATTTCAACTACTGAAAGGGGAATGGGGGTAAAAAGATGCAATTAATTATTAACTTGAATTAAACCCTCGGTTATGGCAGATGCCGTAAAACCATTTCAAGTAGTACCATTGTCACATCATCAGCTACCACTAACACAGAAAAGACTCGTACTATAAAACAATAAAAACGAAAAAATGAAACTAAACGGAAAATAAACGTAAAAACATTGACTCACGTACGTCAAACATAAAACATTAAAAATAATAACAAAATGAACCAGAGGTTACATACGTAAAACATTAAAAATAATAATAAAGTCAATTTAAGACCCACACGTTGCAACGCAGTCATTAAACGAGAAAAGATTTGCGTAACATTGAATTTCATGCACACGTTACGGCGTGTTAACTTTTAAAATTAAACCGAAATATAAATCGAAAATTTTGTGAAAAATAAAAAATATAAGGAGCTAAAGTTGAAGTGAAAAACACACGTTACAACGTGTTAACCTTTAGTGCTCTTTATACACCATTGATGCACTTATTAATCAAAACAACTCCAAGATTTAAATTAAGCAAAACAACTCCATCACACGGAGGCATTTTGCTAGTTATTAATCAAATTACAAAAATGAACTTAATACGAGAACTACTTTGCTTTATCAATATCAAAACACATTTTTGACATCTGCAAACTTATTTTTATAGAATACGAGAACTACACGACCATAAAAATCAAAACCATGTCCCTTAGATCCAGGATCCTATTATGTAGACCACATTTCGTTTTGTTCATACTCAATGAAATAACTAACTACTCTCACAAAGAAACAAAGAAAACCAAAAAAACAAAGGATCATTCTAACAGGTTTGAATCAACGGCTGAATTGAAACACAAAAACATACTCTTATTCAAGTTGTTGCTTGATAACTTACTGGCTTTTCCCGTTTTGCTGGGAAGCAGCAAAATTACGGATGACTTCGATTGCCAGTTGATGAGCACTCTTATTCTCGATCCTTGCAAGTGCATCTACAGCTTCATATGTTTCCTTGTCCGTAAAAAGCTTCAAGTAGTATCGCGATGCTGATTTTGGTACCCCCTCCCACTTGCCAACTATTTCTTCAAGTTTCTCGAATCCCTGAAGTAAACATACAAACAAACTTTTTACTATATCAAGCCCAAGTTAATACACAATGACCAACAAGAATATATAGAAGGTGGCAAACTAGACCCAGTTTATAATAAAAAGATCAATTAAACTTATGTTTTATACCAAATAGGTCAAACAGATAAAAGAAAACAGGTTGAAAAATCACTTTATTCAATAACTACCAAGATATAATTTTGGTGATTTAATTTCACAATCATACATGAGATTGATTAATTATTAAAGATTTAAACGCTTTGGACAAAAAGTGTTTCAGGTCATTTTGACCAACTACCCTGAAATCCACACATTTTGCCACCTCTATTTTGAACACACACACACAAAGATATGCATCTGACCACGCGATTTGTGAAGTCACCGAATGATTCTTTAGATTTCCTCTTCATTCTCCAGCTGTAGAATAGAGGCTCAAAAACCTTCTCAAGGTCCTGGATTTTAACCTTGTTCATGAAAGTTCTGGCTAATGATGTTTGAGCCGGTGTTCCCCCGAGCCATATCTGAAAAATAGAAAAATCCATTTCTTTATTAATGCATAACATTTTATCAAGAGAAATAACGACAACTTCTACAGGACTAATACTAACAATGCTAACAAATGAAAGGTTGCAAATACCTGATAGCTATTAGGACCATCACCAACTAATCCAAGTTCAGCCATGTAGGGTCGAGCACAGCCATTAGGGCAACCAGTAACTCTGACTACTATAGACTCATTATATGGGAGACCAACCTTAGATTACAATATTAATGCCGGTTAGTAAAGATCATATGCAAAAAATTTTTAAAAAACAATGAATTGTAAAAATATGTATATAGATCACTTGAGATGCTAAAAGTTAAATTTTCAAGAAAAGTACCTTCTCAAATACACCTCGAACCCGCTTAAGAAGGTCGGGAATTCCTCGCTCGGCTTCGGTTATGGCAAGAGGGCAGAGAGGAAGAGCAGGGCATGCCATTGCAGTTATGTTAAGTGGGTCCACATAAGTAGGGGGCTACAAAAATAAACAATTCACAATCCTTTGTATTACTATCATTTGTGTTAATTTGATATATATCCATGTCAGTTGCATAATGAAAAGTATTAACAGAGATTTGAAAATAGGATTGTGATCTTTTTCAAGCATTAACATCAAAACTGCATTGTATCACTGCAAAGCAAAAGGAACACATAAAAGAGATTTTTGCAGCATTTGTAATTCACTTCAGTTGAAGTACGACAACAATTTAACATATAAATAAACACACATATATGTACTGTTCAAAGTAAATTAAGACTTCCACAAAAGATATGCAAGAAAGCTAAGTGATGCCTTACCAAGAGACCACCTTGTGCAAGAGCTACAGTGATCGGCCGTTTCCAAGAGGGGCGAATATCACAAAGGACTATGTTTTGATTTGGGGTGATGCGCACATTCAAGTTATACTTCTCAATTATTTCCCGTAATGTCATCTTTGTTATTCCCTTAACCCGGCCATTATCAACATGGAGCCCACAAAATAAACGACCATCACCCTGCGAAAAATAAGCTTAAGTAATCAACTTATAAGTAAAAAAGATGGACTTCGTAAAACTATTATGTAACCTGAATTGCAATGCAGAGGACAACAACAAAATTCATATGGCAAACCAAAAGATGTGATGGAACTTACCTGCTCATGCCATCCAAGATGGCTTTTAAACTCCCACTCAGGCAACTCCCGTGAAGGTTCAAACTTCTTTCCATAGTACTGCTCAACAGCAGACCTGAACTTTTCAATCCCCCATGAATCAATCAAATACTTCATTCTACTGTACCTGCGGTCATCTCTTCTGCCATTTTCTCGTTGTGTGACAACAATAGCCTTCACTGCATACAGAATATCCTCTTTAGGGACGTAACCCAAAGGCTCTGCTAGGCGAGGAAAGGTGGTTTCCACCCTATGTGTTCTTCCCATGCCACCACCAACCTGGAAAACATAAATAAATGTTCTAATATCCAACAAACAAGGAAAAAACAGACAATTTACATCATTATACTTAAAATTAGGGGCATACGTATATATTGAAACCCTGCGGTTCTCCATTGTCATCAGAAACAACCACAACACCAATGTCATTAGTGAAAAGATCAACCGAGTTATCTGTAGGCACAGTAACTGCAATTTTAAACTTCCTTGGCAAGAACTGAGTTCCATATATAGGTTCAGCTGAATCAGGGAAATTCGTCCCATGAGAATTATCATTGCGAGCCTTGACAACTTCAGGAGGTTCTGAAGTCATAAACTGCTCCCCATCCACCCACATGTCATAATAAAATCCAGATTGGGGAGTTAAGAGTGCAGCAATGTTGTCGGCTGTTTGTTGCGCAAAAAGGTAATCTTTCCTAAGAAATGGGGCAGCAGGGGCAAGAACATTTCTGTTAAGATCACCACAGGCACCGAGTGTTGATCCCATGTTTCTGATGATGGTGCTCATCACCGTCTTGAGGTCCTTCTTGATGACCCCGTGGAGCTGAAACGTCTGTCTGGTAGTCAACCGAAGAGTTCCTATTCCAAACTGATCGGCGAGATCATCCATTGCAAGGTAGAGCTGGTTGGAAACTTTTCCGCAGGGGTTCTTTGTACGAAGCATAAAGGAATACGATCTGGCACCTCTCTCGTCTCTGTCGTATTGCTGATAACTTCCATGAAACTTGATCAGTTGGGTGGCGGCCTCGTTGATATTAGGTGCATCGGTTAAGAGTTCCTCATTGAGAGGGTAGCGTATGTAGTTGCTTTGTTCCTTGAATATCTCAACCTTACTTCGCTTGGTGTCAACAGAAGTTTCCTTGTGCACTGGCTGCAAACAAGAATCAGGGACAAATTAAACAATCAAAAAGGCATAAGAATCAGAAGCAGATACACCAGTAGAGCTGATTGATTATGAGCTTAGAGTACAGAATCAGATGCCTAAAAATTTCAAGAGAGAGAGAGAAAGAGAAATACCGTAGAAACAGCCCTAATGGCGGCAGAAGATGTGGAGGAAGAGAAGGGATTGATGCGTTTGTCCAACAGGAGCGAATAGGCAGAGGAGTAGCAGCTGCTGCTCTTAAGAGTTTTCAACTGCAGCTTGGGATCTTTCACCAGGGCGGTGTTGGCAGCTCCGATCGACGACGCCATCGGAAGGATTGAATGATAGAATGTATGAATGAGGAGGAAAGGAACGCCCTAGGGTTTACACTTTACAGAACACAACACAATGATGAAATGAAACCCTTTATTTATTGAAATGAATAGACAAGGTGATATCGAATGGTTGGCGAAGGGCGACTGTGCTCTTTCACTGCTTCTCTCGATGTTGCCATGTCACGTGCCACTCACACGACCACGCTCTATAGTCTATACTCTATACCATATAATACTCTATACCAAATCATATCATTCCCTCCACGCGCTTCATCCACTACTCGCCTATGCTTTTTTCAACAAGCAAACACACACTTGTCTTTTTCTTAGAATACGTTTACACTTATTCAGAAATATCCATCAAAAATAAAACTCACCCTTATAACAAAACCTTTTGAGTCATGGTTAAACTTAAAATTTAAAAGATGTCAAGCATCAACACCATATAGTTAGACAATAAAGCTTTTCGTAAACACACACTTACCTAATATTAGTTTTAAATTTTCGTAATTACCAACCAACCACAGTCGTCAACACTCAACCTCATTACAAGGGACGACACTGTATATACATTAAAATCATTAAACAATGAGTTATTTTGACAACGTATCAGTATTAAATAGTTATTACGAGCAAATGGTTGTCACTGAAGTACTATTGAAATAGAACTTACTCCCAAGTAAGTTGTTATTGTTAAAAATGTGCCACTATTAATGATGACCACGCTACTATTGACACGCAAGTTACTTCCGATGATGGATATTTGTATTGAAAGGAAAGAAGTTGCAGGCAGTGTCACACTCCAACCTTAACGGCTAAAACGTTGAGATGTCAGGATTAAGATTGTTTACAGCCACATAACACTACCATTACATGTAATTATAAATTGACCATATGTTTTAAAATGAAAAATACAACTAATAAGTCTCAACAAATTAAAACATAACATGAGATCAAAATTGCAAGAATTCAAAGGCATGTTTTTTATTTCCTATGTCCAATCCTAGATGTAAGCATACTTCAATATTAGTCATCAACCTTGGGCATTTCCTGAAACATGTTAAAAATAAAATCAACTTTGAAAGTTGGTGAGTTTTCATAGGTTAAACATACACATATATTATATAAGTTTAAAAGTAGCAATTCAAGTCATCGGTTATGAATGATGCAAGTTTATAGATAACATAATGATACAATCAAACCTTGACAAAGATTTCCATTACAAGTTATAACGATTAGCTAAGTGTACTTGGTTCCTATGATGAACAAGTCATACATCATCAGGAGCCGACAATAACCTCGGCTTTAGCACTAGGACGTTGATGTTCGACTTTAACCTTCGTACACGCAAGACACTTGGCTACGTATGTCGTGTTGTCTTTCTTCATTCCAGGCCACCAGTACTTTCCATGCATATCCATGTACATCTTATTGGAACCAGGATGAATAGAGTAACGAGTTTGATGAGCTTCATTCATGTTGAAGGTACGAAGATTATCATGATTCGGAACCCAAATTCGATTTTCAAGAAATACAACAGTCTATTGGGTTTCGTTTCCAATTGAGCTTGTAGATTATAATCTAATTCTTCTCCCATTTTCCCTTCCACTTGAACCACTTATACAAGTCTCGATGCCATTCTCAATCCTCAAATTTTGCAGCAATACTGTAGTCTCGTTAACGTCTAAACGAATCTTAGTATCAAATTCTCCTAAGGTATCAAACCATTGTCGTCGATCGCAAATTTCTTAAAACAAGACCATCTTGTTATGTATCTTACGACTTAGTGCATCGGCTACAACATTTGCCTTTCCTAGGTGGTAAAGAATGTCACAGTCGTAATCACTAATCAATTCGAGCCAACGTCATTGTCTCATGTTGAGACCTTTTGATTGAAAACGTGTTGAAGGCTTTTGTGATCGGTGTAGACTATACATTGCGTCCCATAAAGGTAATGCCTCCAAATCTTTAAGGCAAAAACCACAACACCAAGTTTAAGATCTTAGGTCATGTAATTCACCTTATGGACCTTCGGTTGTCTCGATGCATATGCTATGACCTTTCCTCGTTGCATGAGAACACAACCAAGGCCATGTCTAGATGCATCACAATATACAGTGAAATCATCGTTTCCATCGGGAAGGGTCAAGATAGGAGCATTACATAGTTTGTGCTTTAATGCTTTAAAGGCTTCTTCTTGATCAGACCCCCACTCGATGGGTTTATTCTTTTGAGTCAAGGAAGTAAGCGGCTTCGCAATTCTAGAAAATTTGGCAGTGAAACGTTGGTAATAACCAGGTAGACCAAGGAAAGAACGAACTTCGGTTGGGGTTGTAGGAACACACCAATTTTTCATAACTTCCACCTTTGCAGGGTCAACGTGAATTCCTTGCCAATTCACCATATGTCCTAGAAATTGGACCTCCTCAAGTCAGAATTCGCACTTTGAAAACTTTACGTACTGTTGTTATTTCTTCAATAGCTCAAGAACTTGTCACAAATGAAGTTCATGATTGGTTTTGGACTTTGGATAGATAAGTATGCCATTTATAAAGACAATTACAAACTTGTCCAGATACAGTTTGCATACTCGGTACATGAGATCCATAAAGATATCAGGAGAATTTGTTAACCCAAAGGGCATAACCATGAACTCATAGTGTCCCTATCGAGTACGGAACACAGTTTTTGGGATATCATCATCATGAACTCGTAGTTGATGATAGCCAGAACGCAATTCGATCTTTGAGAATGTAGCAGCTCTTTGAAGTTGTTCAAAAAGATCATCAATACGAGGAAGAGGGTAGCGGTTCTAGATAGTAAGTTTGTTGAGCTCACGGTAATCAATACACATACGGAACGATCCTTATTTCTTCTTCACGAACAGAACAGGTACACCCCATGGCAAAGAGCTAGGACGGATAAAGCCCTTATCAGACAGCTCTTGAAGTTGACTGGCTAACTCTTGCATTTCCAATGGTGCAAGTCGATAGGGTGACTTAGCCACGGGGTTCGCTCCCGGAATCAAATCGATCTTAAACTTAACTTCACGTACAGGAGGTAGACCACTAAGGTCATCAGGAAACACTTCTGGAAAGTCTCGTACAATCGGAACTTCCTTATGATCTTTCCCTTTGACTTTTGTGTTGACCACGTAGGCTAAGAAAGCTATGTAATTCTTACTTAAACATTTTTGGGCTTGAGTACATGACATAAGCTTGAGTCCCTTGGAGGATTTTTCACCGAAAACTTTCAATGTATCCCCCGAAGGTAAAGAAATTCGAATGCACTTCTAAAAACATATGATTTCCGCATGATGTTTAGCTAACCAATCCATGCCGATGATGACGTCAAAACTTTCAAGTTTCATAGGAATAAGATCAATAAGAAAATTATGTTCATTTAGGCTCAAGATACAATCACGGATAATGACATCAACGGTGATGGGTTCTCCATTGACGACTTCAACGATTAGAGGCTTTTCTAATTTCGTGAGTGACTTAGCAAGTATTGGTTCAAATTGTAACTAGTCAAAACTCTTATCGGCTCTCGAATCAAACAAAACGTAAGCATAGGAATTATTAACAAGAAACATACTTGTTCAGTTATAAAGACGTTTAAAGACACAGGTAAAGCAACAAAGGAACTTAGCTCATAAAGGTCAAGGTTGGATTCGACATACCGTTCACCACATCATTATTTGCTTGTGCTTGATTCGTGTTGATGTCGAAAACAAGTCCTCGAGCTTGTGGAACATTACCCGCAAGATGAGGTCATTGTGGGCGATAATGACTGGGTTCCCAATAGTTACAACAAGCACGGGTAACAACTAATGTGGCGTTGTTTTGTAACACCCGGTTATTTTACAAGGCAAGAAAGAAAGAATAAAAGTGAAGGAAAAGAAAGAAAATCTACAAAACCCAAGTTGAGAGGTAAAAAGTGTCCAACAGGACAAAACTTTCAAAGTTGGTGAATAAAGGTGGTATGACCGCCTAAATGGTCACGCCTTACCTTTCTGCATTCGGATTTTAGAGAGAGAGAGAGAGAAGCTGAAACTCTCGGGTTTTTGAAGAACAAGAAAAAGAATTCGAATTCAAGGTAAGAATTCTTGGTTTTGTGATGTTCTTTACTGGCCTTAGCCTCGGTTATATGCTTATTTGTGTTTGTGTGTTCGGTTGTGTATGTTTGGTGGGTTTCTAGGTATTGAACTTGTAGCAAACGGGTTTTGAAGGAAGTCATACCCAAAGAGCTACTAAGGTGAATTCTAGAACCCTCTTTTTTACTTGTTTTAAACTGATTTGGGGTTGGAAATACATGTATGAACATTTTTATTAAAAATGGGTTTTTACCCGTATGTATGTGTGTATTCGGGTGGGATTTTATTTGGTGTGATTTATGATGTATGATTTTATTATGCCCATGTGTAGTTGCTTAGAATGTTAGAACCAAGCCTAGAACATGATAGTTGATGATTGGGGCTGAATTGGTATGATTATAGTATAGGTTGGTTGCCCATGCGCTCAACGGTCAGAAACTGCCTAAGTCTTCCCATGCGCCCAAAACCCCATGTGCCCAAATAGTAGCCATACACCTGGAAAAGGCTGAATTTGGCTAAGTGTCAAGACGCATATAATCTTCCTAGAACTGGTTAAGTGTTGCCCATGTGCCCCAATAGTGCTCATGCGCCCCCAATAGCGCCCATGCGCTCAGAAGTTTCCCATGCGCCTAAGTGTTCCCCATACGCCTGAAAGGCCATGCGCCTGCATAGTGCCCATGTGCCTAAGACTTAGAAAATTTTCTGAGATTTTTGGGGAAGAGATGAAATGTAGGCTTTGACTTGGGATGTTCCCGGGGGTGAAGTAAGTTGACTTTTAATGATATATGGGGTATGTTATGGCATGTATGATGATTGAAATGTCATGTATGGTGGTGCCTTGTATGATTATGTTTATGTTCCTTGTTATGCATGTTTATTTTTCTGTGGCTTTAAGTGGTATAGTTGTGAAAGAAATGGAAAGTATTATGTAACGTAAAGTGGAAGATAAAAAAAAGAGGAACATAATGATATAATGCATGCATTAATGAATGTGTAAGTAAAGAAAGTCTTGAAAGCAAATGTACGAAGGTGCACGACTCTAAAATGTCATTAGCTCAACTGTGTGTGGTTTAACTAACCCATAAGGATACACACAGGGGTCTAGTCTTGTGAATAGCTAGTTGTATAGTACATGGATGATAGTGAATACTCACCCCGATATTGGTGCCAGACTATGTGCATTATGGAAGTCATTTATGATCTTCGGCCCAGTACCCGTTTTGTGCATACGTTTGGGGTGTAGTGTACAAATGGAATCTTTGTTGCTTGCCCCGGTGCTGCTGCTAGGCTATGTGCGTTATGGAAGTCATTTATGATCTTCGGCCCAGTACCCGCTTTGTGCATACGTTTGGAGTATAGCTAATGATACTGATCCGGAAAGAAGTAAATAAAGAAAGTGATGAACAGTTGAGGAAGATAATAATGATAATATCTATGTGTACGTATGATATGTGATCATGTACGAAATTATAGAATGGTATTGAAAGAAAGTAAAGTATATTTTATTTTAAAACTAGAACTCACTTAGCAACACTGACTTTTATGTGTTTCCAGTTTGTAGATGATTGTTGCTGAGGATGGCACGGGGTGGCTACTTGGCTCATATTGGATGTCATCCATTTTGTATAATGTTTTTGTGATTTAATGCAACAAGTTATTTTATAATCAGTCAACGATGTATTATTTTGCCAAAGCATTTATAATGAAATGAAATGATTGTTTAAATGTTTCTGCTGTAATGTTTTAAAGTTAATGTAAATATATGTTTTATGTGCAATGATTGACCAGTTGTGAGCATCCAGGAACGGGGCCTTACAAGTTGGAATCAGAGCCAAAGTTTAAAAGAAACGGGTGAATTTTCAAAAGAAACCTAAACTTAAACTGAAAATGAGACAAAAAGGAAATGGATGCCAGTTCGAGTAGCTGCGTGCCATCATATATTATTTTAATGTTAACCGGCATTATGTGCACATGTGATTTGATCTGTGTGATTTAGTAGATTTAGATACTGATGTAGTTAGAATAGGAAATGCTTGGGGTATGAAGAGTAAAGTAAGTGGCTAATCGTAACTGGACACTGTAATTATGGACTTACTATACTTGACATAAACTGAGTTATTCCCTTGAATGTCCGTGTTAGTGATTGAATCTTATAGCGAGTTTGAGGATGGTCGGTGGTAGATCGTCAAAGGCTTCATGAGGCGGAGGTCGTGGTGGACGTGGTGCTGAACCACGGGCCATAAGGGGAAGGCCTAGAGCCGAAGAGGTGGTTCATGAAGAACCCAAGACCCCTCGTCCGGAGGCTGGGGATGAGAGTGCTAACTTGAGAGCCTCAGTGAAAGAGGCTGTTGTGGACAAAGTGCATCAGGTCATGCAGACGATCCTAGTGTATGTGGTGATTGAAGTGATAAAGGCTGTGAGGGAAGGAGAAAGAAGGGAGAGGAACATGTCCTCGGGAGGACAGGAGCGACCGGAGACTGAGACGGTTTTCTCTGATGAAGAAGAAGAGGAAGAAGAGCCTGCGCCGGAGGCGGCACAAGGCTATAACTATGGGGCATTTCAAAGATGCAACCCCCTACCTTTGAAGGTAATGGCACTATTGCTGTTGCTCACCGGTGGGTGAGAGAAATGGAGGCTGTACTGGATATCAGCAAGCGCTGAGAGGACCAGAAAGTGAAGTTTGCTACCCACTCGTTTGTGGACTCGGCTTTGTGCTGGTGGGACAATATCGTCCAATCCGAGGGTAGTCGGGCCATTGGAAGGATGAAGTGGGCGGAGCTGAAGAAATTGGTGATTAAGGAGTTCTGTGCTCATAGAGAGATGGATAAGGTGGAAAGGGAGTTCCTGCAACTGGAAATGGGAACCATGAGATATGAGCAATACACCACGAAGTTTAACAAGATGGCACGGCTGGTGCCAAATCTAGTGACGCCTCTGTCATGAAAGATCAAGAGATACATCCAGGGCTGCCAGCGGATATCCATAGGCACATGATCGCTGCCCGACCGAGCACGTTTTGGTCGGCGGTTGATTTGGCGGGAAGGTTGTATGACGAGCGTGAGGTGGTGGTGGCTGAGGTTAACAAGAAAGGTGGTAATGACCGGAACTGGAATGGGAAGAGGTTTGGTAGGGGTAGTGCCCCACGAGAAACAAAGGTGCATGGGTGGACGACTAACGAGTGGTCACATCTGGTGTGGGGATAAAGAGGTGTGGAAAGTGTGGAAGGGAGCACACTGGGTAATGTAGAGTAGGATCCAATTTTTGTTTCCATTGTGGGAGGACCGAACATGTGGCGAAGAACTGTGGGGTAAGGAGGTGCTATACTTGTGGCGAGGAGGGCCACATGAGTCGGGAATGCAAGAAGCCATGGGCTGAAAGTTCCGGTGCAGGGAAGAAGGCGGCCAGGCCTAAAGGCAAAGGGCGAGCGCTAGAGCGTTCACGATGACGCAGGAGGAGGCTAGGACGGACCCTGATGTTGTGTTAGGTACGTTTCTAGTAAACCCAACTCTAGCTTCTGTGTTATTTGATTCTGGTGCTAGTAAAAGTTTTATTTCTCCTGCTTCATATGCCAAACTGTCTGTTAGTAGTAGGAGTATAGATAAGCCATTTGATGTGGAAACTAGCATAGGTAAGTCTACTAGGATCTCTGAGATGATAGAGGGTTGTGAAATAGAATTAGAAGGTCACAAATTTCCTGTTAGACCATTCTTAATGACCTTAGGCGGGTTCGATGTAGTCCTAGGAATGGATTGGTTAGCAGACTACGATGCGAATATTATGTGTCGCATGAAGATGATTCGATTAACAATGCCTGATGGGAGTTCGGTGATGGTTTATGGTGATCAGGTCACGATGATCCCGAAAGTGATTTTGATGGTGGTGTCGGAAAAGTGCATGAGGCGTGGATGTGGTGTCTATTTGGCCTGCGTAAAGGATGTGGATACGCCAACACCACAATTGTCCGATGTACCGGTTGTGTGTGACTTTCCATACGTGTTTCCCGAAGACTTACCAGGAGTGCCACCGGACCGCAAGATCGAGTTCCAGATTAACTTGATACCGGGTGCCCAACTAGTTGCTAAGGCGCTGTATCGGTTGGCTCCAACTAAGATGAAGGAATTGATGGAGAAATTGCAAGAGCTGCTTGATAAGGGGTTCATTAGACCGAGTATCTCTCCTTGGGGTGCTCTGGTCCTGTTTGTGAAGAAGAAAGACGATAGCATGAGGATGTGTATAGACTACCGTGAGCTGAACAATTTGACAATGAAGAATCGGTACCCCTTACCGAGAATTGATGATCTATTTGATTAGCTCCAGGGTTCCAGTTGGTTCTCGAGGATAGATCTTCGATCTGGTTACCATCAGTTGAAGGTGAAGGAGCAGGATACTCCTAAAATAGCTTTTCGCACGCGTTATTGACACTACGAGTTTCTCGTTATGTTATTTGGTTTAACCAACACGCCAGCTGCTTTTTTGGACTTGATGAATCGAGTGTGTCGGTCGATGTTAGATAAATCAGTGATTTTGTTTATTGATGATATCCTGAATTATTCGAAGAGAGAGGAGGAGCATGTCGGTCACATTTGGGAAGTGTTGGAGACATTGAGAAAGGAGAAGTTGTATGCTAAATTCTCCAAGTGCGCGTTCTGGTTGCGTGAGGTTCAATTCTTGGGTCATGTAGTGAATCCCGAGGGGATTATGGTGGACCCAACAAAGGTGGAGGCGGTGATGCAATGGCAGTCTCCAAAGACGCCATCCGAGATTCCTAGTTTCTTAGGTCTCGCGGGCTATTACAGAAGGTTCATCGAAGACTTCTCCACTAACCAAGTTAACCTGTAAGGATGTGAAGTTTGTATGGTGTCAAGATCAGGAGAAGGCGTTTGGGGAGTTAAAGGCGAGGTTGACTCAAGCTCATGTCTTGTCGCTACCCGATGGAAGCAAAGATTTTGTGGTTTATTTAGACGCTTCCTACTCGGGGTTGGGATATGTGTTGATGCAGAGAGGATAGGTTATAGCCTATGCATCCCAACAGTTGAAGGTTCATGAGGTTAACTATCCTACTCATGACTTAGAGTTAGTATTCGTGGTCTTTGCGTTAAATATTTGGAGGCACTACCTATACGGGACGAAGTGCACCATATTTATTGACCACAAGAGTTTGAATTACTTCTTCGAGCAGAAGGACTTGAACATGAGGCAGAGGAGATGGTTGGAATGCATGAAGGACTATGATTATTAGATCTATTACCATCCGGGCAAAGCCAACATGGTGGTGGATACCCTTAGCCGAAAGGAGAGACCTGAGCCGATTCGGGTAAAGGTTTACCAATTGATTATGACCTCTGATGTGATGAAGTAGGTCAAGGAGTTTCAAGATGAGGCATTGAAGGAAGATCATCTTACTCTGAAAGAATGAGAGGTCTGGTCGTGGAGTTGGGTGAAAACACACTCGGTGTTAGAACGCGATTCGGACGGATGTGGATTTCTCGTTTTGGGAATCTACGTGTGAAGATTATGGATGAAGCTCATCAAATTCGATACTCTATTCATCCCGGTGCTACAAAGATGTACCAAGACACGAAGAATGATTATTGGTGGTCGGGTATGAAACATGATGTGACGGAGTATGTGAATAAGTGCCTTACTTGTTTACAAGTGAAGGCCGAGCACCAAAAGCTGTATGGAAAGATCCAACCATTGGATATTCTGGAGTGGAAGTGGGAGCATATCACCATCGACTTTATTACAAAGCTACTATGTACTGCACGAGGATATGATGCTATATGGGTGATAGTTGATCGTTTGACGAAGAGCGTTCACTTCCTACCGATCTGCGAGATATATTCATCCGAGAGGTTAGCGGATTTGTTCATCAAAGAGATTGTAACTCATCATGGTGTGCTAAAGTCTATTGCGTCTGATCGTGACACCCGTTTTACATCTAAATTTTTGAAGAAATTCCATGATGCGATGGGGACGAGGTTACATTTAGGACGACTTATCATCCTCAGACGGATGGTTAGTCGGAAAGGACGATTAAGACATTGGAAGATATTCTTCGGACATGCATCATTGATTTTGGAGGAAGTTGGGATGACTACTTACCGTTAGATGAGTTCTCATACAATAATAGTCATCATGCCAGCATCGGTATGCCCCCTTATGAGATGCTATTCGGTAGGAGATGTAGAACGCCCATTTGTTGGGGTGATATTGGTTAAAAGCGTTGGGAAGTATAGAGGTGATTGAGGCTACGACTGAGAAGCTTGAAAATATCAATGCCTATATGAAGGCAGCCAAAGATAGGCAGAAGTCGTATGCTGATAAGAGGCGAAAACCGATTGAGTTCTAGGTGGGTGATAGAGATAGTTGAAAGTCTCACCTTGGAAAGGTATCATTCGGTTCAGAAAGCGGGGCAGGTTGAGCCCAAGGTACATAGGGTCTTTCCAAATTATTTCTTGAATAGGAGTGGTGGCCTATAGATTGGAGCTACCAGACGAGTCAAGTGGAATTCACCCGACATTCCATGTATCTCATCTGAGGAAGTGTTTGGCGGACGGGGATATGATTATACCACTGGAAGATGTCGAAGTGGATGAACGGCTCAATTATGTGGAGCAACCGGTGGCGATCATTGAACGTAAGGAGAAGAGGTTAAAGAATAAAGTAGTTCTCCTTGTGCGTGTACAATGGAAGCACAGGAAGGGATCTGAGTTTATGTGGGAGACGGAAGAGGAGATGAGACAACATTACCCATGATTTTAGAGGAATAATAGGTTTCGGGGACAAAACCTATATAAGAGGGGTGGACTTGTAACACCCGGTTATTTTACAAGGCAAGAAAGAAAGAATAAAAGTGAATGAAAAGAAAGAAAAGATACAAAACCCAAGTTGAGGGGTAAAAAGTGTCCAAAAGGACAAAACTTTCGTAGTTGGTGAATAGAGGTGGTAAGGCTGGCTAAATGGTCACACCATACCTTTCTGCATTTGGATTTTAGAGAGAGAAAGAAGCTGAAACTCTCGGGTTTTGAAGAACAAGAAGAAGAATTCGAATTCAAGGTAAGAATTCTTGGTTTTGTGATGTTCTTAACTGGCCTTAGCCTCGGTTATATGCTTTTTTGTGTTTGTGTGTTCGGTTGTGTGTATTTGGTGAGTTTCTAGGTGTTGAAATTGTAGCAAACGGGTTTTGAAGGAAGTTATACCCAAAGAGCTGCTAAGGTGAGTTCTAGAACCCCCTTTTTTTACTTGTTTTAAACTAAAGATCATAACGCACATAGTGTTATGGAAGTCATTTATGTTTTAAACGTGTAGGTTTGGTTGTTTCTTCCATGATTTGCACTATTCCATTGCCATTAGTGTTGTTACTAGCATTGGCCATCAAGGTGCTACTCAGTTTGGCGACCATGGTTGGAAGGACGACATCCATTGGGCGGGCGATCATAGCGGCCATTTTGCAGTCGGAGCTACCACGCTTTCCATGATGGAGAGACATGTTGGATACAAAGTAAGTTAGACATAGAAATTTTGAGGAAAAGATAATAAACAAAGAAAGGGTTATTCAAGACTTATAAAACTCACATGGAATGATTTCATTTGGTAACATATTACCATTTAGAAACGTTGACACGCCAAAGTGACTTAACTCTAATTTGCCTTAGGAACTTGTGTATATTGACTATAGTTTATCATTCATCCAAGAAATCCCCAGGTAAGCATAACTAGTCCCACCGTTGATTGGGATTTATGCGAAATTCTAACCTTAGCCTGAGGCTTTTTGCCAGGAAATCCAGAATACAGGTGTCTATGAGTCACACAATATTCCTTTGGCTAAAGATTTGAACGTTTTGATATAATGTGTACGATCCCATGTGTCGTCGAGAATAAGTTTAGGAGATTTCATCGCCTTGAGGTTAAGGGTTAAGAATAAGTTTTAGGGGAGACGAAGTAACCAAGTTTCCCAATTACAAGGCAATCCAAGCTAAAGGCATCATGTTGCACATTAATAGGCCTTCCTAAACAGGTATCAATATGTAGCATGCAACAAATAGATTTACAAGATCATAAAGATTTTCCATATAAGGTTCATACATAAACTATAGTCTAGGCCACCATTTCTAAAAACCTAAATCCCTATAGTTATGGACTCTGATAACAATCTATCTCACCCAAACCTTAACGACAAAAACGTTGAGATATGATGGTTAAGATTGTTCACAACCACATAACACTACCATTACATGTAATTATAAATTAGCCATAAGTTATTAAATGAAAAATACAACTAATAAGTCTCAACAAATTAAAACATAACATGAGATTAAAATTCCAAGAATTCAAAGGCATGTCTTTTATTTCCTAGGTCTAATCCTAGATTGATTGGCTTTGATATCAATTGATATGCTGTGATATCAATTGATTGGATCAATTGAAACAATCTGTAATGATTTAGGTAAACAATTCAAGAGAAACACAAACAATTGTAATCGATTCAAGCAATGTCAACAAATTCACAGTTCATTGATATAGCTAAGACAATTACAAGAGTAAGAAAGCAGTTAGCAATTCTCAACAAACTTACTTGAATTCTCTGTAAAATTGTATTTGAAAATTGCATGCATTCGCTCTCTCTCTCTCTCTCTCTCTGGTATAAGCAATTTATACTAGCAACTAAGGAACTAACAATTTACAAAACTAGTCCCTATACTAGTACAAACTATAAAATATATACAAAAAGACTAAATGTTAATCTTCCAAGGGTTCTAACATAGATGTAAGCATACTTCAATATTATTCATCAACCTTTGGCATTTTCTGAAACATGTTAAAAATAAAGTCAACTTTTAAAGTTGGTGAGTTTCCATGGGTTAAACATACACATATATTATATAAGTTTAAAAGTAGCAATTCAAGTTATCGATTATGAATAATGCAAGTTTATAGATAACATAATGATACAATCAAACCTTGACAAAGATATCTATTATAAGTTATGACGATTAGCTAAGTGTACTAGGTTCCCATGATGAACAAGTTATACGGCATCAAGAGTCGGCAATAACCTTGGTTTTAGCACCAAATAGGCTTGTTAGGCCCATAGATTGATGACGTCGCTAGGCTAGTAATAGTTAATGATTGTCAACACATAATGTATATCATATAAGTCTTACAATATTACAAATAACCATGAAAAGATTAAAGATGAATTTCTAATGCATTTACAAGCATCAAGACGTTTACAAGTGCAAGTTTATACGTTAACATGTTTCACCCCAAAAGGTGTGAAATAAGGTAAAAGAGGGGCATGAAAACTCACATGTTGTATAAGTTGGTCTTAAGAATAATAATAAGAATTTTAGTAGCGCTCCAACTATTCTTTTTTTTACAGGATACCTAAATGTATAAGTTCCAAGATTTAAGTTTAACAACAAGATTAACGACTAAACGTAAACTAGAGTTCAATAATTGGTAAAATTTAATATAAATGAAAAGAATTAAATAAATTAAGTAATGGAATCACTTCTATTTTAATTAAATGAAAAGAATTACACCAATTAAGTAATTTAATATAAAGGAATTAAATTAAATCATTTATAATAATTGGTTAAATTTAAATATAAAATGTAAATAAATTTTTATAATTATTTGAAATAATCATGATTTAAACAATAATTAAAGGTAACGTATGGATCAATAATAATTTATTACTTTAAACTATCATTTAAACTTCATTTTATAAGAAATAAATTAAAAATGACTTTTGTTATATTTTTTTATTAAAAGAATATGTAAATATTTAATTTTGAAAAATTGTAGAAAATAATTTGGTGATTTCTAAAAATAATTAAGGTTTACAAAATGATTTTTATAATTATTTAGATAACTGTAATTAAATTTAGTAAGAAAAAAGGTTTTAAAAATAAAATGAGGGTGCCCGGGTTCGAACTCGAGACCTCAAGGATGTGGACATATGCTCTTAACCAATAGGCGAGGGTGCCTAGCCTGCTAGAAGCCGGTTCCAAATTCTTAAAAGTATTATTTACATAGAAACCCTAATTCTTATGAACCCTAGATTCGATTAGGTGCAAATTGAATATGATTTTGATGTTATTAACCGAATTAAAGTTGGGGCTTTTTGTTTCCCAAGTGAAATCGAATAAGTAGATGTGATTAATTACCCGTTTACAGTCAAATGGATGAGAAACAATGAAGAACAAGTCACGGCTATGTCGAAATTGATTCGGGTTGCAAATGATGTTAATAACCAAATTCGTTGCACAGAAAGCTTCTACTGGTCTCGATGATCGAAAGCCCTCTAACAATTCCACCTAAGATCGATCGAATGTTGATGAACACTATGGTTGCAGGTCGCGATGAATACGATGATTGAATTCGATGTAAATGTGTTTTTCTAATGAAATTGAAAGGGGTAATAGTTTAGGAATATATGAACGATCTTTCAAGTTCAATTAACTGGTTATTATTAGGATTTAATTGTCAAACGGTTTGGAAGTTATTGTAAACGGGTACCAAGTTCAATCGTTCGTTTAACTGGCTTTAACTTCAATTAAATTGTCAAACGATTTAATTGTCTCTATCGTGCGACTGATCCAGTCTCTTGGTTCAGTCGTGCCATTTGTCCATTAGCATGAAGTATTCATGCGTATGGTCCATTAGCATGGTCCATTCGCATGAAAACTTCACACGATTAAGTTTGAACATGTTTCTCAATCATTATTGACTAAGAATTATGCATAACAACCACAAACCTATATAGTTAGTTTAATATGCGTTATTACACAATAAAGAATGAAACATTAAACATTATATGCATCAACCACACATTGCATTTCATTCATACCCATTCAATTACATATATGTAAGACATGAAAGACATTTTACATTAAGCTCCTAAACTAGGTACACATGTATCTAAAAACTCCCCCTTGGACCTAGTTTACATCATTATCTAACATTCTTCATTAGCTCATCAAACTTCTTGTACTTCTCCTCTCTTGTAACTCCGGCATTTATCTCAAACGCAAAATAGAGTCTTATAACATTTTGAAACTAGAGGGCTTGTACAATGTATTGCGAATCATAAAACAGTGGCCAATTGTACAATTTGTGTTGGACCAAAAGAACCAATGAGCCAGATCAGAAAAACATTTAAGTCCCACAGACATCATAACAACTAAAGTAGTCTACATCAGCTGAAGACAAAAGTCTGAAGACAAAGTCTAAAGACAAAAGCTGAAGACAAAGTCTGAAGACAAAGTCTGAAGACAAAAGTCTGAAGACAGAGTTTGAAGACAAAAGTTGAAGACAAAGTCTGAAGACAGAGTTTAAAGATAAAGTCTGAAGATCAAGTTTTCAGAGGTTGTCATAACAGCTGAAGAAGTTCTCTTCAGTAGTTGTGATGGTTTACTTTTAGTAGTTTTCTTTACATTTTCAGTGGATTGTAATCAGTAGTTTAGTATAATGTAAAACATCTGAAGATCTTACACTTTAGATGTTGTAGTTTCAGTAGTTGTAGAATTAGCTGGTACTTTAGCTTTTATTGTAAGAAGATGTCCTCAGTTGTTGTGGACATCTTCAGTAGTTTCAATTATTTTCAGTTGTTTGTATAATCTGTTAGATGTCACTATTAGGTGACATCTGCTGACGTCACATTCCTCTATAAAAGGAATGTTGACCTAATTTATAC